>JANQBS010000089.1:0-150916 GCA_033085395.1 Xanthoparmelia taractica | reverse complement strand
ACTGGTTCAAACTATTAGTACCCGAACCAGTCCAGACTGTTAGTTGGTAGTTGGTTGGTCGACCATCGGGAGCATTGTTTTTGGGTAGCAACGAATAGATTTAACCAGACTTGATGTGCTCGAAGACAGCCTAGCGGTGATAGTTCTATTCAATTTCATTGGTTTTTAATAACGTTCTTCTTCGTGAAAGAAGCTGAGTGCCCAACCTCTAAGTCCCACAATACCCTGGAACGAGTAGATTAATTAAAGATACGAGTGTGCCAGTCTGATGATCCATCCGGGAAGGTTAATAGCTTTGGGAAACATCAAGTCGCAAGATCTTGCAAGAACGAGGCTGACATAGGTCGCTTTATTTTTGGCGAAATGACTGCGGTTCTGCGGCCTATTGCTTTAGATCTGCTGAGTGTGCCTGGGGCAGCTGTCTCTGTATCCGACCTGCATCACTCTTTTTGAAAGTGCTCGAGGCAGCCTCGTGACTATTTTTAACCCTATTCTTTAGTGCTACTCTCTGCGATGGACTATCGGACTAACATTTCCGTATCTCTAATCAATGGACTCGTTCCAGGGCCTTGTTATTTGTGGGGCTTAGGCAGCGACACCAGTCTCTTTCACAAAGCAAGACCTAATAGCGACCAATGAGAGTGAAGAGAAAAGTATACCACTAGGCAACATAAAACAATCCTGACGTGGCAGACGGCAAGTTGAATTGAAAGAAGCCCTTCAAGGTAATTGGTTCAGAGACTCCGACATTCCCACCACTAATTCCATAAGGGCGTAGATTGACAGGTTATCAGGAGCTGGGTTGTAAAATGCGAGGATCTCCTTGAATGTCCGAGACCCTGCTGAAACGCGGGCTGAAAACAGTGCTCTGCATTACCGCCAACGGAATTTCAGAATTCATTACTACATATCAAGCTGCTAGCTACAGTAATAACGTGGTAGGAATTGATTCGTGTACAAGTCTGATGATCTCTTCTGTCATGGCATGAGCCCCGTGCAAGTTTTGCCCAGCATCATATTCCCTACAAGTCTATTAGGCACTTTCTTGGGCCTGATACTAGGGTCTAACATGCGGATCAGAAAAAATAGTTGCCAGTGGATGGTGTCATAGAGGTGCCAACTTTCTCTCAGGAAGCTTACGATTCCAAGAGTATTCATGTCTGCCTCGCTTTGTAAGGTGATGTTCGAAAGTAAGGTTCAGGGCGCTTACTCTCGATTTGATGTGAAGGAAGGACTCCAAGCTGTCCGCATGAATAAGTGGAGGCCGAAATCGGGCGGCGAGATCACGCTCGATAGGATTGAAATGGCGACCAAGATTTATCTAAAACAGGAGGATGTCAGATCTTTGATCCAGCAGTGTGCAGAATATTTGGTTGACAAGCGGACGCAAAGAGCGCAGACAATGCGATGGGAACGTTTTGCAACAGGAGAGCAGTACAGATGTCCATTGGCTAATGACTGTCCAATGCTCAAGGCTAAGTTCAACACTCGCAATCACATGGCTACTCGAACGCTAATTAGGAAACGCACAGGGACTGCTGCGGGAGCTTGAGGTGAAACACCAGGCGCAGCGGGGAAGCAAACGGGGAAGACTGGCACGTGCAGATAAGGGTCGGTGATCGTTAATTACCTTTATTCGTACAACATAGAATGAGTCCGTTCTTGAAATTGTAGGAATTAAGATTATTCTAGTAAATTTCAACACTACTGCCATTCGTTACATCTTTTCATTCGATGAAATTAATGTGCTTGAGGAGGCGAACACTTCACAGCCAGTGATGTACGGTCCTGACGGGCGTATGAATTAATTCTATGCATCACTCACTCCGCCCTTGGCTATTAGTCTTCCATATTTGCCTCCAGACCTTCAAACAGCTGCTCCACAATTTTATCAGAAGAATCTTCTCCGATAGGTACATCTGCCTGAGACCAAACTTGGTGCGAATCTTTACTCACTGGCTCCTTCAAGGCGGGGGCTAGAACGCTATTCTTCGAGGTTTAAACGCAATAGATAGAAAGGCTGATATTTCTGGTAAAGGTGCTACCTTTTCTAAGTGGCCCTCAGGTTTACTGGGAGAGGCTCTATCTTCGCCTAGTACCCTCGTTGAACGCATAAAGCTTTATTTCATCAACGACGCTTCTGCGTATTCGATTTTTATTTTCGATTTCCGCATTCATATTAGCCCTTTCGAGGCGCCAGTAGATAAATAGCATCAATCCCGACTTTGCTCCTAAACTAAACTATAGTCTGGCGTACATCATGCTAAGAAGACGAGAAGGAGAGCCAGAATTCGCGCTAGCTACTTTAGATTGGACCAAGGTACTTCAATGATATCATTGGGGGTAGAGTATAGCTGTTTCCGGGTTGAGCTCTAGGGCCGAAGAATGAACGTTTGTAGAATGCCTAGCAGGCCCCTGATTTGCGGACAACTGGGTCCGCAAATCTCTCCATGCAGCTGAAGGGTGATCAAAAATCTATTTCGGGTAAGATCAAATGTAGCGCTGGGGATGCTCAAAATGGGAGATTAGGAGATGCGGCAAAGTTGGAGTTGAACCGTCCCTTAAAATCACAATGCGAAGTGAAACGGATGTAAAACGAGTTATCACCTAGAATCGGGACGCTCGGATGGCTTCGGTCGTTTTAGCTGGGGACCTGCGTAAGGCTGTCAGATAGATTCTTCTAGAATCCCTGACTTGCGGACTCATTAGGTCCGCAAGTCCAGATCCACAAGACTCTAGAAATTTCAACTCTCGCTATGAGCATCTTGCCATGATTCTGACGTACCACAGCACATACAGCAGTGACTCGCTGCTGTAATTGATGACTTAAAAATTGCTATTCGGCAGCAAGCAGCAAGAGCTTACTCGACGCGTATTATCACCGTTGAATCGCTGGAGTTCGAGCCTGGAGCCGAACTCTGCGACGACTCGTGGATGGAATACATCAATAAAGACTGCATGACTGATGCGAGCGACCCTTCGTGTCCCAGGCCGTTCTCGCCCTACGAAAGAATTAATGGACCATGTTTGCAGATAACGAACTTACAGACTTGGCCTCGCAAGTATATCTTGTACCGGATTACAAAGGAGCCTCAATACCTCTGTCGGCTGCATAGATACATGATTCTTCTTTATCTTAGGGAACAAGCCGAGGAGCAGTCTGCGGAATAAAGTGCCTCGCGCTCTCAAACCGTCGACTGTGCCTTCTAGAAACCCGATCAACATTATAAGGATTATGATCACATCGACCTATCATGCTCTACCCTTCTTCCTTCAGAAAAGTCTCTGGGCTGCTACCAAGTTGACTCGATTGCGATAGAAATAGCCTTCCTCTCACACGAAATGGGGCTCTATTAGGGTTATAAACCACGATACCTCTCTCTTTCTTCTCTTCTAGTCTACTTCACAATTTTCCAGTTGGTTTAAGGCCTCAACGGTCTCACTATGTTCTGGGCCTAGCATTTTGTATAGCCTTGTACGACAAGCTCGAACTGCTGTATCACCTTTCCGAACATAGATCTTTCCTTGTAAAGGAGTCCCAAATTATACCTCGTGTCCAAGGCCTGCTTATGCTTAGGACCCCAGGCCTTTTCGTATCCTGTCAATGCCCGTAGGTATATGTTTTCGGCCTCTTTCATCTTGCCTTGATCCTTGTATAGATTTCCTAGATTATTAATCGTATTAAGCGTCGACGTGTGCTTAGGCCCCCAGGCCTTTTCGTATTCTATTAATGCCCGCAGATACATGTTCTCGGCCTCTTTCATCTTGCCTTGATCCGAATATAGAAGGCCTAGATTATTGACCGTATTAAGCGTCGACGTGTGCTCAGGACCCCTGGCCTTTTCGTTTCCTATTAATGCCCGCAGGTATATGTCTTCGGCCTCTTTCATCTTGCCTTGATCCGAATATAGAAGGCCTAGATTATTGACCGTCCTAAGCGTCGACGTGTGCTTAGGACCCCAGGTCTTTTCGTATTCTACCAATGCCCGTAGGTATATGTCTTCGGCCTCTTTCATCTTGCCTTGATCCTTGTATAGATTTCCTAGATTGTTGACCGTGTCAAGCGTCGACGTGTGCTCAGGACCCCAGGCCTTTTCGTATCCTGTCAATGCCCGCAGGTACATGTCTTCGGCCTCTTTCATCTTGCCTTGATTCGAGTATAGATTTCCTAGCTGGTGACATGCGCCGCTAAGGGACGGGAGGTATTCCCTATTCTCGAAGGCTTCTTGTAAATATCGCTGCAGCATTGAATAGACGTGATCACAATGTGGTAGGAGACGTCTCTGTATGAGCGTATAATGAAGCACGGTCTCTGAAGGCACAGCGGATGCAACGATGATCAAGGCGAGACAGCTCATAGTAGCCTTGTTTTCTTCAATTGTGTGCAAGCACCAATGATGAAGCACAGAATGCATGGAGAAAGAAGATGATCCAGTTTTTACGTCAATAAAGGAGTATTCCAACAGAAGTCCTATGCACTCCTTGAATTCAAGTTTGTCACCTGCACACCTAGCGAACCAACGAGGCACTTCGTCGGCAATTGCAAGATCCAGTGCAGGCGCAAGGAGCTCATACCAGAGATCCCGATTATCGAGAAACGCCCACAGCATCAAGAGATTAGCTGCGTCCTCGCTTTGTAACCGGAGAGAATTAAAGGACAGCGTCCATGTCGTTAGAATGCTGCGATCTACGCCTTCCCACAGAGTAGAAAGATGCTGCTTCTCCATTAATCTTGCCCAAGCTTGATCGTACAACTCGATGTACTCCGACACATTTGTGCCCGTCTTTCGCATATACGATCCGGCTTGATTGATCGCCAAAGGGAGACCTTGAAGTAGGTTGACGAGCTCTAGTGAACCTTGTTCGCCCCAGACATCAGATAGGGTTTGCACGAGTATGCTGCTAATTGCACTTACCATCTGTTAATCGTCCGAGGCTATTCTCGAGGATACTTTCTCCCTGTACTTCATTAACCGGCTCCAGTTTCATGTCCATTCCCAGCTGCCACAGACTTGCAAGTCGAGAAGTGATAAGAATAGATCCTTGATCTGCTGTTGGGAAATATTCTTTCATATCGAAGGCTTCGGGGTCTCTCGATGGTACTGAAAACTCTCGATCCACGTTATCAAAGATGAGTAACCACTGGTTGTTTGATGGCTGTGATAACCATTTGAGCACATCTTCAACAACCTCATCGACGTTAGCGGTCCCATTTCGTGAGTAATTTCTACTTCCTTCTGAAAGCTGATGCTGTGGCAGTCGGCTGGCGAGGTCAGCGATGCTTCGCCTCAATCGCTCCTTGCTCGAGCCATCGATCCAGAAGACCGCGCTATAGCTCCCCTGATATTTTCGAGCGAATTCAACGGAGATCTGGGTCTTCCCAATCCCACCGAGACCATGAAGAATGAATACTTTTCGACGCATTTGATCCGTCGAGATGGGAAGTAAAGCTTGTGTTAATCGCGTCATCTCCGCGTTTCGCGCCACAAATATTTTCACCACAGGGATGCCCTGGAGACTAAAGTCCACACGAAAGGACTCTTTTTCGGTACTCACGGCGTGTGCTTTTAAAGAGTTAGAGGAGCTTTGAAGATTATAAAGTCAGGGGTATAGAGAAGAAGACCGTACAACGGTATTGTTCTTCGACTCTTTGAGGCGCCGTCTGAACTATTCTCTGGATCTCTGGCCGCACCAAGACGAAGTTTTCATCTTCGGGGCCGCGAAATTTGTTCAACCCCGAGTGATCCGTAGCGAGATAAATTGCTCTTTTCCCGTGCAAGGAGGCTGACTGGTGATCAACGAACTGTGTGTGTCGTAAGCTCCCAAAGCGTGTCGAGTGTAAACGCAGGATTCAGCACACCTGAGTACGCCAGGGTCCGTACGACGCATCTTTGTCTTCGTAAAAGCAAACGATATCAGCATTACTGTAGCTCGCCTCAAAGTCCCGCGCAATTTCATGAAGAGCAGGGCTATTTCTTCTGAGCGACTCGAGCAACGTCTTATCGTGTCCCATGGCCTGAGCAAGCCACACACCATACACTGCGGCCTCGCTTCCTTGATGTGGTGTTCCAAGAAAGATGATCCCAGCCGTGGACAACCGAATATCTCTGAAAGTATTACCATGGTCGGCTAACACTAGCGCCTGTGGAGAGCTTAGTACAGGGGGAATTCGTGCCAAAATCACACCGACCTGTTTAATGATCAGACCTCCGAGGCTATGTCCAATAAAGACTAGCGGTCGTCGACCCTCCTATACTGACTCTGAGTAAGGATGAATGATGAATGTCTGGAACAATTCTACCCACTTTCTCGCTTGACCGGTTCTGAAGCAGGACATTGAGTAACTGCTCTCCACATTTGCGTAGACTTGTTTTGACGTTCGCTCTACGCCAGTCAGATTCATAACTGTATGTCATAATCCGAGTATTTGGAATTAGATCTGGCAAGAAGTCTCGAAGCCACACAACTTCTTCAGTGTCGGATGCCATTTGAGTAACACGAGGGAGTCCGTCAGCCTGGGCATTTTTCTCCCGGCGCCTGAAAAAATTGAACCGGTGACGATGCGTGGGCTTCACCTCCTCGAAAGGAGTCTGCTTCCAAGCCCATGTATAGTATGGATGGGCACCAAGGCCTTGAACTGCAACAATGCTTCAACGTTTGTTAATGGTGGTGCTTGGGCTTCATAAAGGATTGCCTGTCTTACTCTGCTTCGGGTCCGTTATGATTATGCTCACCACTGACCCAGATATTGAGGCCTGTGGTCTTAACAGTGCCTTTGCTGCACATCGTCGTGGCGGCTTGAGTTGCGTAGCTTTGCGACATTGAAAGAGCCAGAGGTCCGCAGCAACGTTGAGTCGGACACAATGAGAAGAACTAAGAGACCCCTGGAGACCAAGGCAGGTAACCTGATTGTGGTTGTCGCTCAAAGAGTCTCTCGGTCCCAGCTAAATCTTAACTAGGTGTCATTGTAGAAGAGATCCAAGGTATTTAGATAACTTGCATGGGTAGCTTGTTGTTACTATTATTAGATCACGCTCGGATCCGCCGGAAGCCGTGGGGGCGCAAGATACCTTAGGGGCGCAACGCAAGTTTCGGCAAACTTGCCTTAATACTTGGATTTATATAGTAGCCCTATCAAAATTCAAGTACGTCGATAGATTATAATCTATATATAATAATACAAATATCTTCTTCTTACACTAAGTCTAATCCTAAATATTTTAATTTCATATTAAGTTTTTCAAAATACGGGGTAGAACACGTAGTAGTTGTATTGGCTAAGGAGTACTAGCTAGGAAAGCGAGATTATGAGGCACGCCTTAGCGTGTCACGTGATCTAGTCACGTGACCCGAATATCAACACTCCCCCTCGAGCGCATCCTCGTAGACCCCTACCCCCTAGGGACCCTGGGGCATACCCCCCCCGCCCCATGAAAAGCCGGGTAACTAGTGTGAAGATCGAAATTCCCACTAGAGGGCCTTTTTGAACATAAATAACTTACACGAGATTCAAAGTTGGCAGATCTCAAAACTCAAATGCGGTTAGCGCGAAAACCCCCCCCCCTCACCCCCTCCTTTTACAACACCCACCCCCCATTGAAAAGGATGGGTTGGTGTGAAGGCTGAAAACGACTATGTCGAAAAGGGCAAGGTGCTGATATCCGTCCTGGTGTCCCATACAAATATTCCATTTTTTGTCAAAAAACGACTATTTGGAAAATTTCTTTTCAAGTCCAACAGGTGCACACCAAAAATCAATTGCTACGAGGCCGGAGGATATATGTGGGAGTGAAATGAAATAATTGGATAAAATCCTCCTAGCTGCATCTGATCGGCTGCAAGACCCCCACGCGGGGGCCGTTCCAGGAATGGGACTTGGCAATAGTGGCTGGCAGCAGCGGCGAATAGGGGTGAAGTACCCAAAATGCTGACCCCCACATGGGTCAGGGCCCCCCGAAAGAGCCCTATGGATTTGGTGGCCGTAGTGGTGACCATGAATGACTGTGGTGATGATGTGGTGATGATGGTGGTAGCTTGTTAGGCCGAGCCGTACGAGTATCAGTGTGGGGTCCCGGGTACGTCGTATGGGCTTCATATGGGCAAATAGGGTGCGCCTTCTATGAAGCGCGGCGCCCGAACCCATGAGTCATATTTTTGTCCCTATGGTACAATTGGAAAGCGCCCTCACATAGCTGTTCAACATGAGTGGCAAGTCCGAATGGGGCCAAGCCTGATATGGCGGCTCTGCGGGCGTCTGGTCGATCACCCGAAATGCGGGATCCAATCAGATGCTCCCCTGGGTCATAGCTCCCCTGGAAGGTAGCTCCCCTGGAACAAGACTCAGGGGGGTGATTCTAGCCCAATCAGATCCCGAAAGCGATCAAACTTATCCTTGCATAGGGCCTTGGTAAGCCCGTCGGCCACTTGCCTTCCAGTGGGGACGTATTCTAGAGCGACGTTCCCGGCAGTGACTTGCTCCCGCACGTAGTGATGTTGGATATCGATGTGCTTGGTGCGCGCATGGAATTGGGGGTTCTTGGCTAGGGCCATTGCACCCTGGTTGTCACAATAGATCACCACCATCTTGGTGGCGGGGTCGCTGGGATTGAGTTGGTTGAGAAGATCACGCAGTCAGACGGCTTTCTTGGTGGCTTGCGTTTGGCCGATATACTCGGCTTCACAGGTTGAAAGCGCTATGGTGGGTTGTCGCTTAGATGACCAGCTAATCGCAGCGCTATCTACGTTAAAGACGTACTCGGAAGTGGAACGTCGAGTGTCTTGATCGTCAGCCCAGTCAGCGTCAGTGTATTCGGATAGAGATTTCAGGTCTCCCCGGAAGACGAGTTGATAGTCAACCGTTTGCCTGAGGTACCGGAAGATGCGTTTGACGGCCTTTCAGTGGGACTCATTCGGGTTGGAGCCGTATCGAGACACCACTGAAACAGCATAGGCGATGTCTGGCCTGGTGCCTAGCATTGCGTACATTAGCGAGCCAACAGCTGATTGATAGGCGGTGCGGGAAGCTTCGGCTGCCTGAAAGTCTTCTTCAGCGGCCTGATACTTCTCTGTATCTATTGGGGTGGGAGTTCCTTTGCTCTCTTATATGCTATGTTTGGTGATGAATTTTTGAATATAGCCCGCCTGGCCGAGTCGCAAGATTCGATTGGCCCGATCTCTAGTGACGGTCATGCCGAGGTAGTAGCTGCACGCGCCCAAATCGGTCATCTCAAAGCGCTCATGAAGCTTGTCTTTGATGCCCTGGATTTCCTTTTTGTTGGGGCCGGCCAGTAGAATATCGTCCACGTAGATAGCGATGATGGTAGTGTCGTTGCTAAAGACCGAGTAATCGGCCGCAATGGGCTCGAAGCCCAGCTCCTTGAGATATGCTGCCAGGGTGTTGTATCAAACTCTGGGGTACTGTTTCAGGCCGTATAGCGCCTTCTTCAGTCTGCATACCTTGTGCTTACCGCCGATTTCAAAGCCGGTGGGCTGCGTAACGTAGATGATTTCCTCCACGTTGCCGTACAGGAAGGCTGTTTTGATATCCATTTGTTCTAGCTCCCAATCCAGGGCTGTCGCTAAGGCGAAGATGGCTTTGTAGCTCATGGGTTTGACGACGGAGGCGAAAGTCTCATTGAAGTCTATGTCCTCGCGCTGTTCGAAGCCGCGCACCACCCAACGAGCCTTGTAGCGAGCGATCTCTCCTTGGGGTCCACGCTTGATCTTATAGACCCACTTGCCCCCTAAGGCATACGCGTTCGGGGGAAGGTCCATTAGAGTCCAGGTACCGTTAGTCACGAGGGAGTCGACTTCTTCCTGCATGGCAAGCTCCCATTGCATTTTCCGATATGCATCCGCCATCGCCTCATTGTAACTTTGAGGCTCATATGGCTTGGGAGCGTTGGCTTTGGCTAATAAGGCGAGAGGGTCCGGAGTAAGGTCACGGTGAGCCCTGAAGATTTCGTGCCGCCTCGACGGTTCGTGTTCCGAAGGTTCCCTAACTATTATGGATCGTGTTATAGGCTTCTCGCCTGGTGCCGAGTCTTCAGAGGCTGTGGACGGCGTGAGCGTCCCATTGCTGAGCGTTTCGGGTGATTCCGGCGGCTCCCCTGGAGGTGCACGCGGGGGCGACGCTCTTCGAGTCGGGGGCTGTGTCTTGACTGGGATTCTGACCTTCGTAAGGTACTCCCTTCTAGCTGGTACCGCGGTGCAGTCAGTCGCTTCGACAGAGGGTTCGCGTCTCCTTTTGGAGGCTCTCTCCCCTGAAACGGATGTTGAAGCGGGCTCCTGAGTAGCGTCAATGGCGTCACTGCGGCGCTTGCTGCGGGCTTCTAGGAGCTTGACGCTGTTGGCTTGTTGCACCCCGCGAGGGGTGAGTTTCATTGGGGTGGGTTTGGGCGAGACGTTAGTTGTATTGATCCAGGTGACGTTGGAGAAGGTTTCGACCTTGTCATTGGGCAGAAGCATGCGATAAAACCTGTTAGCTTGGTAGTCAACTAGCCTACCCTTGTGCGCACGGTCTTGATACTTAGTCCACCCGAAATTAGTTATATGTATCTGGCAGTATTCGGTCTATCCGATAATTCGAAGATGGGATAGATTCAGTGGGTGATCCGTACAGGCCTCGTGGGGGGTGATATCTCGACCCGAGACTGGCTGCAGGTTGCGAAGGTGGTTGGATGCCCGAACGAACTCCGTCCAGTACTTCTGCGGCAGTTCACTTTCTTTGAGCATAGCGCTGGCTTTTTGTTGGATCGTCTGCCTAAGACGTTCTGATTTGCCGTTCATTTGGGGGTTGCCAGGGACGATTCCCTTCCAGGTGATGCCTTTGGACAGGCGATATGCGTATATATCATAGTTGTCGTACTCGGTGCCACAATCGGATCGAAGCCGGGTGCACCTACAGTCACCGTGTTCCACTTGGTTCAGGAATGACTTGAACGCTCCTAGTATCGTGGGTCCTGCCTTGTCTGGCATAAAGTAGACGCCGGACCTAAGGGTCTTATCGTTTAAGAAAGTTATCATATACTTGTAGCCATCATGGGAAGCGTGGAATGGACCTTGAATATCACTGTGGATTAGGTCGTTTTCCCAACGTCCCGGTTCGACATGGCGCTTGTGAGTTTCCACTTTCATGTTGGCGATGCTGCACGGTTCGCAGGCATCTTTAGGGGGTGGGATGGTGAGGTCCATCTCGACACACATCTTGGCCAGCTTCTTGATGTTCTGGTAGCCCAAATGACCGTGGCGACTATGCCACATTCGCAAGGTCTCCTTATTGATTTGGGGCTCTGGGATATCGGTATCGGTAGCGAGGGCACTCACAGTGGATGGGGACTCATTGTAAGCGGGAATGTCTCCATTAATCACTGCTAAGCATACTGGGGTGTCTATCCAGGTATCGAGCGCATAAAGTCGATTGCGCTGGCGCTTGAAAACAATGCCATGCTCCCCGATATCGATCTCGCCAGACACAAAAGAAAGGGTGATTCCTTGATCCTTTAGCTGTCCCTGAGAAATTAGGTTGAATTTACTGATTGGCACGTACCAAACATCATCAATAATCAAGGTGCGTTTACCTCCAAACCCCTTGCACTCCAGTTGGATACGCCCGACTCCCTTGGCCATGATATGGCCTGCGACCTCGTTATTTTTGGCTGGTTTAGCGAATGGGGTGAAGGTTCGAAAGACCGAACGATCCCGAATCATGTGCTGGGAGCATACGCAGTCGATGAACCACAGCGCCGATAGTGCAGCGGCCGTGGACACCGACGAGGTCTCTGCTATCGTTTTGAATGGCGTTGGCGCCTTGGGGCGAGGCTGGGAGGTCCGATTTTGGAGGGCTTGAGATTGAGCGATCAGGCAGGTCGCCGCTGAGCTTGGTTGCTCGGCATAGGCCACGAAGCTGTAGGTCGCCGGTGATTCGATGTATGCCACAGCAGCAGCGGCTTCGGTGGCAGGCTTTTGAGGGGATTTGTTCTTATCCTTATCATCTTTGCCTGAGGAGTCCTTTCCTCCACGGTCACTACGACCTCCACGGCCGCCACGACCGCCCCGACCACGTCCACCACCCCCTCTGTTGTTGTTGTCTTTAGGCTTCAGATGGGGATATAGAGTGACGCACTCGGAAGCGTCGTGCCAGTCCTTCTTGCAGTGGCTGCAGTGTTTGCAGGTTTGGGTGTAGGCGCGAGAGTTGTCGGCATGAGCTCCCAGTTGGATCTTATTTTCGGAGCAGTCTCCGGCGGCGACTAGGGTAATCACACTCTGTTATGTGCGCAAAGGTACCATTGACCAACGCGGCCAGTGCCTGTGCTTCGGCGGTGGTGGTAGAACTTGTGGGATTCGTGATGGTGTTGATGAACCTCGTGATAGTATAGTCCAGGTCGAATTTCGGCTCGCCATCATTATCGAAAGCATTATGGGTCTGATTGTACTGCTCGCAGTACGAGTTGTAGACTGAGCGTAAGCCCGAGTGAAAGCGGTAGATTTTCCAATTCTCATCGAAATGGAGCTTGGAGGATAGGGTGTCGAACTCTTCCAGCACCTCTATGAACTTGTCGGCATAGCTCTGGGGATCATTGTCGCACCCCGCGAGAGTGACGTTATCCATCTTCTTGAAGGTGGAGTTGAGGATATCGGAGCCCCGAGGCTTGAACTTCTCAAGTGTCGTCCAGGCATCTTTGGCGTTGGTTTTGTCCTTGATCATGGAGCGGGCGTTTCGCTCACAGCGGGATTTGAGCATGGTGCAGATTTTATCATGGGCTTGCTCCCACGCCTCAATTTTCTCAGTGGTGACAGTACCGCCGCTGGTGATGACTGGGGCCATGAAGTCCTTAGCGATGTATCGCCAGATGCCCAAGAGCTTCAGTTCATCCTCAAATTGTTGCCTCCATATTTGATAGTTGAAGGTGCCTTTGAGCTTGTCGATGTTGTCGAGACGGCTCAGGGAGGCCGAGATCTTGGTCTCTTCACCCGACATGATTAGGGCTTAGAGTCCCTGGAGTTGATGGCGCTGGTGAGGCGGGCTTCGCTCGGAAACCGAAGAGGTCTTCGTTAGAGATTGGCTCCGGCCATGCTTCAGGGGTGGATTCCCCTGAAGTAGGAATTGAATCAGCGAGAGCAATTGGGGTATACTCGCTGTCGGTGTCGCTATTCGATAGGCTCGCAAGTGACTCGAGCGTGTAGGGGAAATCTCTTTTGGCTTTGAGATTGGCTCGGTGCAAGCGAGATCGTTGCTGGCGAAGAGCGGAGGAATGGGCTGATGCAGCGTAGCTGATAGCGCTATGTTTGGATGAGTCTCTCGTAGAACGTGAGGGTTTCGGCCTTGGAATGAATGATGTGAACGAACGACGAGGGAGGGAGTCCTTGGGCTTTATGGGCCTCAATGCTGCTCCCCTAAGTCACATCGACCATCCTGATTATCCTGGCCTTCATTATCCTGGCTATCTTGGCCCGAGAGTTGCGGTGTGTGTCTTAGCCGTTTGCTTTTGACTTCCGCTTGACTGCATTTCTCTTGATCGAGAGGTCGCTTGTTTGTGCTAGGGGCTTTCTTACCCCTGCGACGGCGAGGTTTGGCCCGTTTGCCTTTGGCTTTGGCCCTCAGTGGAGGCTGGGAAGGCTAAGCGTCTTCGCTCTGAGACTTGTTTGCCTCTGCTTTAGCCTCTGTCAGCGAAAGCTGGGACGGTGATTTGGCCCGTTTACCCTTCTTCCCCTTGGCTCGTTTAGATTTGGCCTTCGCCTGCAATAATAATGGCTGGGGTGGCTGGTTTCTCGCCGTCATGCGAATATTGCGCAATTGACCTCAGGCTTTGAAGCCTGTATGCTCGCCACCTGATTTGGTGTTTCGGCATGATAAACAAGGGCGTATTCCCCTTCGTTTAGCGTGTCCTGCGCAGGGAAATTGGCAGTATTCCAGATTTCCAGGGGCCCTAGCGGGCATGTGATTTTGATTGGTCGCGTAGCGAGGTTCGGTATTACCGGCCTTAAGACGTAGAGCCGCGGGAAAGCGCTGAGCGGCAAACCCCAGCCCCCGAATTAACAGCGAATCACAGCCGTTCAGGCCCTGAATGACCATTTCAAGGTGGGAAATGTCTACGATGAAGAGGACGATACCCTCTTCAATTAGATACACACGCATTCTTTCTCTACTGAAAAGTAAAACCTTGAAACGAACAGAGATAGATCCTAATCTGACAATGACGCCATACTCCAATCCGTCAAAACATCAATCCTCTAAAAGCCCGCGCCTGTTCATAACCCGACAACATCGCGTTATGAAGCCACGCAGCAAGAGCGGTATGGCGGCCCTAGATAATGCATACACCATGGTCTATAGCACTCCTATTTAGTTACGTTCAACTGACGCACGTTAGTACCTATCCAAGGCGAGCGAAAATTAAACCCTACGCCTTGAGAACCAGGCATAAACTCTGACACCCCGCGCGACCTGTCCCCGATCCCCCCCCCCACCTTGATCCCTTTTCAACGATCGAGCCTTTGGTCTACGGAAGAGGTTAGGAAAGAGAGGAAACGAATATTAGATGAACTAGATACGGAAGTTTCAGACCCTGAGGTAAATACAATTGTGCGAGAATGGCCGATGTTGCCGCGACGGTTCGTATTACAGGTCAAAATCTTCACGCTGAAAGGACAATGGCCCCTATGGCAGCCAGAGCAACGCGAGCGGGAAAGCATATCGGAGACCTCCTCAGCCGCGCGTGGCCAATATTTAGGAAAAGGCGGATACTCAAAGCTGCAGTGGAAAAGTATCATCCAATCCGCCGCCCAAGACTACGGCCGCAGCGGTAAATCGTTACCCGAGTACAAAGTACAGGCGGAATACGGGAACGGTAAATTCCCATTAGACGGTCAGTGGGCGAAGTATAAAACCTTAGAAGAAGGTGAACGGTGCGTGGAGTGTAAAGGTCGAGACACAATGTGCAGGATAGTGGAAAGGGATGCATTCTACACTCGAGGGCAGTGTACGTGGTGCCTGGCTCATAAAAGCGCGTGCAGTTTGAATTCGGCGGCGAAAGAGATAGACTCTAGGAAACGCGGGGAGGGGTGCCAGCGCAAAAAACCCTGATGAATAAAATGCAACTTCTAGGGATATATCTACTTTAATCATGTCCACCACAAACACGCGCGGAAGTTGAATTCCGGCGCGGCAACTGCCACCTTCCTCTATTCACTCAAGAGAGTAATAACTCCTGATAAACCACATTCAAAACCTCCCCATACGTCCTTAGATTATCAACATTCGGTTTCATTAGCACCCGCATATCGGCCCTAGCACGCACACGTGAAAAGGCGGTATAGAGCTGCCCATGCGCGAAGACAGGGCACCGGAGGTTGATTACCGCTTTATCCAATGTCAACCCTTGACAGCTGTTAAACGTGGTAGAATACGCGAGACGGAGGGGGATCTGGCGGCGGTCAACATCATAGGTACCTCCCCGGGGATGGAATTTGAAAGTAATGCGCGGGAGATGATAAGTCTCCCCGGCTGAGGCACCGACGAGATTGACGGCAACGCAATGCGTATACAGGGCAACAATGACCACTCGCGCGTTCTTTACCAACCCTTTATCTACCGCCAAGTTGCGCATGATGCTGCACACGGCACCGACCTTCAACCGCAGCTCGTGTGGGGGGCACCCCAGGCTCTTTCAAAGTAGCCAGCAAGTCCTCTATCCCAATTGTACGGTTTGCCAAGCCATCTTCTTCATTCTCGGTAACCTCATCGCAACTCAGGTACACTCCTAAGGGCCCGTTAGCATCATAAACACCCCTAAAGGCCCGAAGGGGTACCGGAACGGCTACTCACGCGGATCCCCCGATAAACGATCCAGAATATCAGCATTGAACGCATCGACATCCACATTCAAGACCGTCAAATCCGGGACGGTTCTTTCGCACGTCGACCCCGTTCCAACTGAACCACGCGGCAGGTCCCTCGATCCGGATCGATGAAATGGATAGCCGCTACTGTAGAATATATGTTAAGCTCGATATTCTCTTATATCAAGCTCGCAGTTCTATCACGCCCGTAGGAACCCTTCTTCTTCTACAAAAAGTTAAAGAATTACGCGCACGAATGAGGAACGCATAGGGGGCCAATCCGCTAGGGATTTGTCTTTATACTCCTTAGAAGGAGTACTAGCTAGGAAAGCAAGTTTTTAAGGCACGCATTAACGTGTCACGTGACCCTACTCTCAACAGATTATGCTTCTAGTCGGAAGCCCAAGGAATAGGTAAACGCGCCAGAGCACTTCCCATAGTCCCTCCCTCGTAATCATCGAACCACGGTCGCCCATGCAATAGGTACCTATGTTCAAAGGCAACTTCGTATGCGGCGCGAACACGGGACTCGCTCATATAGACCGCTTCAGCAACCCGCCCAGCACTACGAAAACAGTTACCGACCAGGTGGAGAGCCATGTAAATGCTGGCCGCCGTCATTTCCCGTGAAGAAAGACGTGCCCTGAGGCCTGTCGAGAACAACTCCGCCGCAATGTGGGCCGTGAGATCGGTGACTCTGGCATCCAGTCCAAGCTCGTGGCAGCCTTCTACGCAGCGCTCCTTGAGTTTCCGCCACGCAGGGAAATTATCAATCTGCTCGTCGGAGAGCTCGTTTCCGGGAAGAGGCCAGTTCAAGCGTCTTGTTTGACCATAGACCTCCTCCAACAAAGAGAGCATCCGGGGATTAGTGAGATTCTCTCGCTCGTGATAGAGGGCATCGTAGCTCTCGCGGATGTGGTAGGCTCCAACGTCGGAGACATCAGATATCGATCTTGGAGAAGTCGCCTGGCGCGCGAGATGCGAGGCCATGTAGATGCTAACTGCGACGATGCACGATTGACTATGACCTTCTCTCAAACGCGCGGGTTCCGTCAGCTTCTGTATCAGCATTTCCGAAATACGGCATGCGTCCATATCGAGTCCAAGGTTGGCACAGTAGACTTCGTTGATCTCGCTGATATCTCGGTGTGCTTCCTCCTCCTCGTCGCCTTGGCCGTCCATGATGCCGTGTTCGAGGTAGGGTCGTGGTTGTGCTTGAAAGAATTCCCGCCGGCAAATTGGACACGTGTTGTTGTCTTTGAGCCAGATGGCAATGCATGCTGAGCCGACGGAATGGTTGCACGGAAGGCGTATTCCTACTTCGATGTTTCCGGTTTCACGAGAGAGTGTACGGTATCCCTCCAAGCATATGCTGCAGCGCTCACCCTTGATGTGTACAGTGTTGTGCGCTTGAAGAAGTTCGTGCAGGAATGCTTGGGCCATTTGGACAGCTACCTATTGGGAATTGTGTTCTTCGTTGATGGATGCTGTACTTTGATTGGCTTTATGAATGTATGAGCTGTGAGTGATCCAAAGTAACGTTTCATAAAAGGGAATGCAGACGAAGCAGAGATATACATATATAGTATTGCCTCAACCCATGGTCGACTTTCTACAAGGCAACCTTTGTGTTATCTTGTATTGTGTTGTTTTTACTCATTGTGTGTTGCTTTGTCTATTTTCGTCGACTTATTCACCGATCTCATTTTGCCTAGAACAATCGCTTTATCACTTCCCTTGAGAAAATTAGTGCTGTGAGACACACAACGAGTGTCTCGGTAGTCAAACAAGTTTCAAACAATCCCGCCTATCAAGTCTAGCGCAGCACAAGTATGTCAGCTAGCGAACGAGTGGGATCTTTGTTCAGCTAAGACCTTCTCTACTGCCTCCTTACTAGCCTCTAGAGTATCTCTACAAGCAGATACGATCCAACCAACCAGCCATCTCTTCCTAGAAGATCGTTCCCTTGTTCGATATTAACAGGACTTACAAAAAACGCAGAGCAACAACGAAAACATATGTTGCGGCAACCTTCAATGTTCTGGAGACTGTGGCCATGAACCCAACGGAACGCTGCTCGTCCTACTTTCCTGTCGAAAGGAGATGTCTCGGCATAGTCCAAATCTGCCATCAAACACTCATCCACTCACCGACAAATTGCGTAGCGTGTGCCGACCGCATTGAAGCGAGCATGGCACTGGAAGGCACAAGCGACCTGACGAGCAAAGCACGAGGAAATATTAGTAGTACTAGATTATGCCTTGAGCAAAGCCAAGGGGCATTTGAATCTATCAGACAAAAATGTCTGAGCGCAAACAAGTGATGAAGGCTTTAGCTAACTTCACCAGGGAAATGACGAAGAGCTGGCAGAATTCCACAACGAGCAGGGAAAGAATGCTCCGGGCCGAGCCGTGGATCTTCCTCATGTTTGGTGACACGAGGAGATGATGGACTCAATTTTGCTTCTAAAGACCCATAATCGTACGTGTAACCATGAGCGTGAAGATTGCCGTTTGCTGCTGGCACTATTTGATGCTCGATAGACTGATGATGATCTTGCTTAGGCTGTAATCATTCCTCGTAAGACGTGCAGTGATGGCAAAAGATACAGACACCGCATGATATCTCACTTGCAATTGGGTCTATGTGCTGAGAGGAATGGCGATTGCTAAGTGGTCCCATATGATGAGTATTTTCTCCAGGCTAGCCATTATCGGGCGCTTCCTGTGCAATAGCCCATCAAGCGGACTCTTGGGAGAGTAGCCATGTACTGCGTGTACTCAATCGAGCTGCTGCCTTTCACAAATAAAATCGTTGACCACCTTTCAATTCATGCTCCACTGCCCTTGCGTAATGGGCAGCGGAGGTAGGGAGAACGACGTGCGGGGTCAAAGGTGGTGAAAGAGAATGAGATGCAAGACCAAATAGGTTCATTCACTTAGTAATTACCTGGTGGCTTTCCACGGACCAATCGTAGATGTGCTTCTTCATCTTCTCCCATGCAGGCTCATGTACGGCTTGTGCGTCAGCCGCGCTTTTCCTTAACACCCTGATGCATGGGTAATATCGGTTTCAAATCACACTCGCGTCTCCAGACGCTTTATGGTGCAATGAAGACGATTCTTGCAAGATAACTCTATCTGCCTCAAGTGCACTTCTTAGCCATTTCCTACCTTAAACGCGCCCTCGCTTGTGCATCAAGTCGCTAGCCTTTGCATTTGCTGTAGTAATCTTCAGGAAGAAAGGTAAAAAGAACGCAAAACGGGCCCATTGGCGTATAGGATGCCGATGTGGTGTTGTAAGTCAAGTGCGTTAGCTTGAGACGTACTGTCCAAGGGCGAGGAGTGTGGCTACTTACAGCCTCGATGCGACATTTGCAGAGATCACCCTGGTGGTATTGAGCGTGTCAGCAGAACCCACGGTTGCCATCGTAGTACATGTTGCACTCACAGCTGAGGTCGCGGTTAATGACGGCAGGAGACAGAGCTGTCTCTACAACGGAGCATATGGACGTACTGTAAGTGCCATTTATGGATAGTGGGTAGTGGCTGGCTGGACGATGCAGCGTTCCCATGGCTCTCAAGCGGATTTGAACGTTCCGGAAGAAGATGGCTGGCAGCACCGCGTAAACCTGATCTGTAGTGATAGACAGCACTACATCGACGTACTGTTAGGTCTATAGAGTATTAGTTTGAGATGCGACCGTAAATTTCCCCAGTGGAAGGATGATAGATTCAGTGTAATGATTGGGAAGACAGGAGCCATCGATTTCCACGTGCCAAGTATCCCCCAACGGCCTGCAAGTAAAAGGAATAGACCTATCAGAAGAAAGACCTCAAATCATCCTAGTCATTCTCCTCAAGTCTAGAATGCGTAAGCAAAAGGACGCGAATAAAGGTCTTGGTGAGCCTGGGTGTAAGGATTACTTACACCTAGTCGGTCACACCAGGATCCTGGAGACTCCTCTGCTGCGCAGATTTAGACAGTCCTCCTATCTTCCGAGACCGTTCGAGACCGCGGTTGTCGTAACACGAACTCCCACAGCGGTTCGCATCCTAAGCAAGGTGTTCGATTAGAGGACACGCGAGCTTTACTGCTCGCAGGACCGAGCGACATTTACCGTTGAAACTGCCATGGTACCACCATCCCAGCCAAGATTGCCTGCTCGGATCCAAATCCTGAGGACAGTCGATACCAATCTAATGGCGACAGAAGCCCAACGTACCGAGAGAAGGGCCCAGCTTTGGTCAACATTGCCTTGAGAAGGTTGCGGGGATTTCTGCGGCTCTATGGCAAAAAGAGCTGTGGTATGCTCGTGAGTGACTTCCCAAAGTGCACACAATGCAAAGGATGCAGCGGCGTATGACGTACTATTCAGGACAACGGGTAAGTGTACCTGAGGGGGAGCACGGAGGTATCACCTCCATTCTCGGCGTCGCTGCGTAAGACCGATATGCTGTTTTTCTCCGCATCCTTATTGCACGCGGGACGGAGGTCCCATCAAACACGACATTTCCAGATCTTGCATCCAATGAAGCTGAGTTGCAAGATTGACAGAGAGCTGTTTTCGAATAGCAGTCAAATAGCGCTACAAGTGTGCGGTAATCCAATCTGACGATCCAGGCAAATAAAGCGACAAAACACCGCAAAATAATCCATCTCTGGTGCACCGTGTCGTGTTGATCTTGAGCCATCTCCTTTGACATGTCGTACCATTGGCGAAGCTCAACCTATGCCAACAGAGCTTCAACATCGGCGAAATCCTGTGTTGATATGAAACGGAGAAGGCTTGAAAATGCCTTAGATACGGTCCATTTCGATGAAGTAAGCCTTCGCTGATGCATGGAGTAGTACTTGATTTGTATCCTTTGTGGTATGAATGAGGGTTTATGGAAAGAGGATTTGACCAAGGCTCTGGGTATGTGATTCACGCACGGCTAGTCTCCTATGGTCCGCAATGCATAATAATCAAGATGTCACGAACCATCTTACGTAAAGTTCACCTCAAGCAAACAGCATTCACAGTGAAGGTTGATGTTCAGTTGCATTATAGCAACGTAGGCACCATGGTGCGGTCAGAGAAGCGAGCAGGAAGGCAACCCGAACATATATTATCTTGTGCTCTTTAGCGCAGTCAACCCAAGGGTACTGGAGATAGAACACATTGATTCACGCTATCTTGATGCACCACAACTCTCTCTTCGACTTTGTCGGAATGATGGTACAGGCCTAGGATGTATTGCCGTCCAAGCGGACAATCTTCGTTGACCACTCGGTATCTCTGGGCTTAACAACAACTCCTATTTAGTTCTGGCGCGCTTAAGAAAGTCTACTTACTCCGTGATACATATTGGCACGTGGAGGCTATTTGCGTGAGCAGAGAATCGGTACAAAGTTTTGATGATGTCCAGTAAACAGTTCGTTGATTATCAAGGAAGCCTACAGCCCAGGCACGGCTGAAGAAAAGCTTTCGATTCTCTAGTTCTAGCATACAAGACGTAAATATAGACCGGCTAACTGTTGGAATTCAGCATCTCAGCCCTATTATGGCTTGGCATGGACCATAAGTAGCACTCAACTCCATAGAATAACAATCAAGCCGTCATCAAATTCCAACACTAACGAATCTCATGTCGCGTATGCCTTTATCGAGGCTGCCACTTTCCGCCTAGAAGGTACCTATCAACCTGACCCCTAGTGGAACGTGGACAACAGGCCATAGGCCATAAACCATCACGACTTGCTGAAGCTCTCAGCCCTAAACGCATTAGACTATCCATTATTGTAACACCATAGCATACCCCGAGCCTGGCGCCGAACCGGCAGCACCAGCCGCTCCGATCGAAGACGCAGGGAAGCAGTTAGGGTCATTCGCAGTGCCATTGACGTGCGGCCCAGTCCAGTTCACCATTTCGCAAGAGTCGTATCTGCTGCAATAGTCAATGCAGCTCGCCAGGGTGTCGGTGACTGTGGTAGAGAGTGCCGCCGCATCGGATATGGCAAGCGTGTTGTTGCAACCGATCGTCCAAGCCGTACCGAAGTCATCATAGTCTGCTATCCCAGCGTAGGATGCGCCTTGGTAGTTGTCCGTCGTGCAGAGATCTTGGTTTTGGAGAGTGCCATCAGAAGCGCCATTGACGTTGACACCGCTATACACTCCATCAGAAGCAGATGGGCTGTATCCAACAAAATTCCACTTTGGATAACAATTGCTGACATTGTTGAGAGTGCTGGGCGGATCTTGGTAACTGACAGCCACGCAGTCTGTTAGCAGGGAGCAATACTCGAGACAGTCCTCGAAGCTCTCCGCGTATGCGTCGTGGTCAGCGGGCGTGGATTGTAGGTCCAAATTGCACCTGATATCGTACGTATATCCGAAATAGTCCATGTACTTGGTGTTGTTACCAGCATAGTTGGTCGATTGAACACATGAGGGAGTTTGCGTCGCAACAGTCGGTTCGGCACCACTGGCATCGTTGCTCGCTGGAGTGGCACCACCGTTGGTTGTTGCAGTGGCATCGCTATCACTATCACTGCCCGCTGTTGTAGCAGCCCCACTGGCAGCAGCCGAAGTGCTAGCTCCTTGCGAATCTGGTATACTAGTAGTCGAAGTCAGGACATCACTGGGCATAGTGTAGTTGGAGTAGTAAGGGCTGGAGCTAGAGCCGTTGCCAGAGCCGCCAGAACCTGGACCAATGAAACCACCGGGTCCACTGCCGGATCCAGCCGGAGCCGACATCATGGGAAAGGTGAGGGTGGAAGCGAAAGCGCTGACAGAGCCAGCCGAATTGAGTGTATCGTAATTTGTATAAGGTGTTGCGACCGCAGCGTAGGAGATGGTAGAGCCACTGGTGACAGATGCGTCCAAGCCGGTGGAGGTGTAAGCAATAGTTGAGGATGAGGAGCTGGAGAAGTAAGCGGTGGATGAGGCTTTGAAGACGGAGCCCGCTGAGTTGGTTGAACTGTAGGCAATTACCGAGGAGCCCTCGGCAGACGGCGTCATATGGTAGACGAGTGCCCAACCGCCAGGAGCGCCGCAGCACTCAGCACTGTTGCCCGCACACGGCGTGCACTTAACGCCGGCGGACTGGTCTCTTTTCCGGAGTGGACGAGAAAAGAGCGATGTGCCGCTGGGGGCAGATGCGCCGCAGTTGCATTCGTTTCCTCGAAAATATCAGCGCAAGACCGTGCCACATCAAAGTCCAGAAAGTTTACCGTTCTCAAGCGCGAAATATGGGTAACTTTGGCAGTCTGTTTCACATAGCTCCGCTGTCATTAATGCGCTGGTGAATACGGGACCACCCAAAAGATTTCCGTCTGCCGGAGCAGCGTAGTAACCGAGGGCTTCAAAACTTCCGTTACTAGTTTCAATGGGCGGTATTAGAAGACTGCAAGTATCGTCAGTATGATGCTCCACATTCTGTCCTGACCAAGGAAGAAGTGTACTTGCCTGCCATTGGTAGCAGAGCTGGTACCATTACCAGATCCGTTCAAACCCCCAGATGTCGAACCGGATCCAGAACTACCTGCTCCACCGCCATTTGCACCAACTCCCGCACTGCCACCAGGCGCTGTGATTCTGTTGACAGGTGTACAGAACGGGTTATCGTTGACATACTCTGTGACTGTTGTCACATATTGAGCAAACGTTAGCGTCGCGTCATTGCTCCAAGGTGTCAGAAGAGCAAGTGCAAGCCCATTCCAAGATCTCATCTTGGCAGAAGGATGAGAGCCCAAAGAACCCAAGGGGATTCAATTTATCCGGAGCGAGTGTCTTTCCCGCGGGACAATATATATTTATTAACGCCACAGAGATGCGAAGTAACGAGAATATCAAAAGAGTGTACTGAAGAGGATGAAGAAAGAAAAAGCGAGCGCGCCAAATCGGTGCACTTATAGCATGTTTCTTTCTCCGATGCGAAATGAGAATTGCCTTTTGGAATGGTAAACATCGCGTTCAGCAAGCCCTCGCCAGCTTCCATTCCTCGGGAAGCAGAAGGAATGTCCACCAGCACATTTTCGGCAGAACTTACTTAAGATCAGATGCTGTGAACCTCGTTGCCCTATAGCCTTTTCCCACAGACGTTGTGATCGAACTCAAGGAATGTGCTCTCAGAGGACGTGCGAAAATAAAAGCGCAAAAATAGAAAACAACATAAACCAAAATTGAAGCGAGATTTGGCGAGATCAACTTTACAGCTGATTCCAACTTAGACCATACATGAGGCAGAAATGCTTCTCACAAACTTGTTAGACGTGTCACGAAGCTCTCGACTTCTTCAAGGCAGCTGTTCTGTTCCTTCTCTGGTCATATATCCCCTAAGTTGACGCATCCTTATCGATCATCAAAACCGTTCGCAGCATGACCAAAATCCCTGATCGGATTAAACCGTAATGGCGCTAAATCAAATCACTCAAGATGTGCCCAAGGGTGCCACGCCCAAGATAGTGATATACAGCAAGTTCCTTGGCTCCACGGCTTGGACTCCGCCTAAGTCAAAGACCGGACCCCTAGTACACTTAAGTGCTAAAGCCAAAGCTGCCTCCCGAATCTGAGTCAAGGTCAAGATGTCTGTCTGCTCATCGTGGATCATGTCCAGGGTTACAATGCATGTGCCACTGTGGAAAGACCTTGGCAGCTTGTAGGTCGAGTGGACACTGCGACCGAATATGTAACGCCGCCTGCCTGAACTTCGGGGCATCTTTTCGATGGCGGTTTTGCAGTCGTGGTAATTTGCTGTGAGCCGGTCTGAGCGGCGTTCGAAGCAAGGCTCATGATCGAATAAAGTTATGTTGACAAGTGGAAGGGCGGAAGAGTCTAATTGTGCTGAGTTGAACAATGTGGGTAGGTTGAGCTGTACATTGGTTGCAAAGGTTGACAGTGTGAGGTGGAATAATAGGATGTGAGTGCTCAGCACTGCGAGTATTGGCCGCATGCTAGAATGGTAAGTGCGGGCAGGTGAGTACCAGTAGCGTAGAATGTGTAGGAAAATATGGACAAGGTAGTTCGAGTAGAGAGAAAAAATAGTGTTGTGTAGGTACACAGGGTAGTATTACTGGCTTCGCAACAGAATTTTTGAGCGAGACGAGTCACACGAACAGGAAACCCGAGCTTAAGTGCTTTATATCTTGCGTACTACCCTTGATCCTGCCGTGATTGGTTCCCCGTATCCTGCGGCTCTATCATCCACAAGCGCATCTGTTGTAGCGAACAAATGAGATCTCAGTCTTCACGGCCGGTACTATCCGATCAATGGACCGTGCCGAGAGCTGATTCTCCGCTTGCCGCTTTCCGGCGGAAAAGCAAAGCATATTTACAGCGTGGGATTTAGGTATAGCTGTGCGTAGCCGACGGTATCAGAAGTCGGAAGGGAGCCAAAGATGGCAAGAGCCATGGCTGTTAGAGAAATGGTACAGTGACCGTGAACAGTACGTCGTCCTCTCATAGCTTCAACCTCTGTTCTAGTTGAAGTAGACTCGCTGGACATTTTGCTTTGGTCTTGAGCTAAATCGAGCTCTCAACCACACCGGGATGGCAGCAACCAAAACGCCATGGAGCGATTAGGTACCATTGCACCTTGCTATCTGTACGCTGTTCGAGCTTGGTCCAAAGTCCACGGCCGATACCCGATTTGCTAAACTCCCAATTGTGGCTATGTGCATGGTTTGTGATCGGATTTCGGGATCAGATTTCGAGATTAGCTGATGCGATAATAGGAGTCCGAAAGCGTTCAATTCTGGACGCCCGCGATACTGATCTGGCAAGGACCGTACGCTTTGTGAAGTTGGGGAGAAATTGGGTTTGTATGGGGACAGGATAGATGGCCCTAAGGTTAGCATGTACCTGTGCGGTTCCAGAAGCGATGCACTTACCAAATTTAGCGGGACGTGGTTTTGAAGACAAGTGCATATCTGTTGGAGCAACGGTCAAGGTGCGGACCGCAACAGATCGAAAATTTGGCAGCATGATGTGGCGCTACACAAGTCCCTACAGCGACGGAGGCTTTTGACGACGTTAGGATAGTCTTATCATGATCTTGTATTGAAGACTCGGGAGTCTGCTCGAAGTATGATGCAAAATGGTAAGCTTGGCATTTTGTTGATAGATGTAAGTTGACGCGATCATTTTCGACGACAGCGCTGCCCAGGCGAAGTCTGAAACGTTGACAAAAAAGAATCAAACGCAAATTATAAGTGAACAGTGCACCGTTAGCAGGCAATTCTTGCGTATTGCAATGTGGAGTGCAGGTTGAGAAAATCACCCGAACGATGAAGACCTGTCAGGGTAGAGCAGGAAACCCAAGAGTAGTGATTTGCCAACTAAAGAAGGCCACCAGGAGCTTCAATGAATACTTGACATGCATCTTGCAATGATATGTAAGTCGACGTGAGAGGAATTTATGGGCAGAGATGGCTAAAGAGATAGTACACGTAGATGCAGGGGCCGTAGCTCGAACGTACGAGCACTTGGCGCCGGCGCTCATTGGATAACTTTTCAGTCTAAGAGTGCACCATGTTGTAAAGAGTCAAGCCGTATGCTTGCGGTATTCGTATCTGCTAGGCTTTCGCAAGTTGTCCGATGTCCTCCGCGTTCTCTTTGGCCAATCAGGGCCACATTCCCAACGCATTTTTTTTTCGAGAACCGGTTAGGGGACCAATATTGGTAAATGCACGTGTTGATAGTAGCGATGTGGCAGGAGTACAGTGGGAGACCAGCTGAGCTACAACTGCCCGTCGGGTAGCTGCGTCTCAGCCTCCCCTCGTAAGGTCTGAGGCCAGCTAGGATACTGAGTCATTTTCAGTTGATAGTATACTCATAGAGTGTGGTATTATATGATCCGGAAATGTCTGGTGTTTGTCATGTTTAGCTGAAGGTGGGATTTGTTGGTTGCGATGGGTGCCGGGCAAGGCTGAAACCACTGGGGCTTTTTCATGACCAATGCTTAAAGATGATACTCAATAGGCGGCTGGAAACGAGCAGACCATTCATCAAACTGTTACGTCGGTTTTAGAACCACGGCCGTTTTGTGTCATGTGCTGGAATCCCAAGGCTCTTCAAGGTTTCGACTTGACACCCTCATCGTACGTCCCCCATAAGTCAGATTCTTTGGTTTCACAGACAGAGGACCAATCGATGATGCTTGATGGTGGAGCCACCCTGCTCATGTGCAGAACTTCTTCACTTTCGAAGCAGAACAAGTCTCGTCCTGTGGCCATGATCTTGAGCGACTGGATACAACAGCAGACACTCATGTGTTTCACGTCCTTGAAACACTGGTCTCCGCCGCCCAAACCCAGTGAGTGACGCATGCTCAACGTCAGAGGCCTTTCGCCACACGTATAAAAGCAGAGTGCATCTCCTCAAAGGAAAGGAAGATATCGCATGTCCTACACCGTATCAGTATACACAATTTGCAGCGCAAATTGTCCGCAAAATATCTAAACCTCAATCAACTCCTCCAACATGGTCAACAAAATCCTTCTCTTGGTAGCCTTGACTATCACATCCATCACAACTCTGTCCCTTCCAAACACCCATGGCGAACTCAACAGGCGCGGCACCTGGCCATGGATGCGCTGCTTCGAGCCCACTGACACGAACTGCCGTACGGATGACCACGAACCGCAGCGTCCTCGCAAGAAGGGTTTAAACTTCTACACCGCCTTCAGTCTGACAACACCGAGAATCGGTATGTGGACTTTTCAAACCCCCTTCAGATTGGAATGTGAAAAGGATTTTCGATTGCATCTTCGGAAGCCGGGATCTAACCAAATCCTGATACCTGAAGTCTTTTCTTATAGCGACGATACTGATATCAAATTGCAGGGGGAAGTTGGGGTAGCAACCCGTGGGACACGGACCATCTCGAATTCTACGAGAACAAACATTGTCATGGGACCCCGGCCTTTTTCAATAACCGGACTGGAACCGAGGCCGGTTTTTGTCGGGAACTGGATGACGGTATTCCATGGCAGAAGTGGCAGAGCGTGCTTGCATATTAGAGGCGAGGTCTCGTTCGACACGTTGTGTTTGGTGTTGCATACGACATTGTTGGACGCAGTGTCATGGCATTCATATGATAGGGGTTTGAGCTGGGCTCGAGTCCAATAAGACTAATGAACTTGTACCTTCTCCATGCAATTGTTTATTCCCATATACTTCAAGTGACAGTATCAAATGCTGGCGCTAACTTGACCTTCACAACCGTTAGCTTAGGCCTTGACCAAGATGTCCCGAACGATGATGCCGAGCGCCCAGTGTTGCCATTGGCACGGCCTATCTGCACGGCTCGCTCTCCACCCGCGGCAACAAACAACAGCTTGGTGCAAAGGTCATAGCACATTGCAACGTATTGTGCCAGCGGGTTAAGCTAACGGAAAGGATTCCTACGTGCAGCAGCCTGCCGGATAGCTGCGTCTCGGCTTCCCAATCTGGTTTCTTGCAGCTAGCCAATGCACGGAGTAGCCTAATCGTGCATATGCGATGATGGGCCTAATGGAAAAGTTTCTGTGTCTGATCTCGGTCCAGAATATTCAGGGTGACGCGGAGAAGCAGGATGCAGCATGCATGACGCACAGACGCCTTTGGAGGTGGAGCAGACCACATTATCAATGTTATACCGCTACGACTCGATTCACCGAGCGTCGCTGCAGGTAATACTTGTCACATGTTTGGCGCTACTGTTGTAGACTTTCGTTTCCCTCCTTTTCATTCAGTGTCGATGCATTAACATGAGAGCGGATTGTAAACCAAGATTGCTCGATCAATGGAGCTATCACTGACCGCAGCACCTGCTATGACGCTTCACCCCAATCACGTTCCCTCGATCTTCGTGCCATAGATTTTCTCAGCCAGGAGCCTCAACTTCATCGGCATGAGACGATCACCGTAGTGCTCGATGACATCCTGTTTTTCCACAGCGGCGTTCACATCGCTCCATTCCACTGCATCTACTGCCATCTTCTCACACTCCGTCCTCTTCGCATCCGACCACCAGCTGGGCAATATCCCACTTCTTGTCTCTGCCATGTCCAAGAATTCCTGGAAGTCGGGCAGTGGGTCATCTCCGTTGTAGAGTCCGCGTGTATCGCCGGCAAATTTGTAGTCGTCCTCAACACGCATGCGATAGCAGTCGATGAGTTGGGTGAAAGCGTCTTTTTCGGAGAATTGGTGCAAGTAGTTGTCCTGACAGATATTCTTGAAAAAGTCGCCGGCTGTTTTAGGCATGGCGTCGAAATTAGTTGTATTTTGGGGTTTTTTCTGCGTATTGGTCTGCTGCGAAGAACTACAAAATGCTTTGTGGGATTTCCAATGGGCTTTCTGGCAGTCACGGCTGCAGTACCACTCATTCTGGCATTTGGCGCAGCGTTTGAGAGGCTTGTCTGCCTGAGTCTTGTGGCATTTGGCGCAAGCCTTCTGAGTGGATTCCATTGTCGAAAGGTGGTCAAGACAAGAAGGCAAGAAATTGATAGGACCGTCCAGCAAACTGTGAGAAGATGGATGCCACGTAAGGGAGTGCTCGTAATCTGTTGCCGATGGAATCTGGCTGGTTTCTTCTCGATGGCGAAGAGTAGTGATAGAACAGGAATGTGATAGTACCAGGCAAAGAGAAAGGCACAAACAATGTGGACCGCTATTACTTGACAAGAGTTGAGGCTTAACTGAATGATACTGTGTGCGTGTGGTGGGTGGCAAGGGTGACAAGTTTATGGAAGCAAGAGAAGCCTGCTAAGTACTACCTGCCAAGCATATATCAAGACTAATCGCCCATTCCAATAAGGGTCTGTGCATAATGATGTGTTTGTACGAATAAAGGAGTGGGTCAAATAATCAATGCCAAGCTTGAGCTCTCGGGCCTTCATCCTTCTCCACCAATGTACCTGGTCGAATGTATCCTGCCGCCCTTGTCTGTGTATGTAGTGTACTCCTCATCTTGGCTTGTCAAAGCAGTGGAAAGCTAAGCGGTTCGACAAAGAACTCTTTGTCGCCCATGCGATACAAGTGTACGTCCAACCAGAGAATCAATAATAATCTTCCTCCATATCATCCATCTCCTCGTTGGCGGCTTCATCAGCGGCTGTGTTATCAGACCTTGGTATCCATTCCCAGTGGACCTTGCCATGGTCCAAGATGTCGCTTTCAAGCTCGAGCGCTCTCTCAATCAGGTCACGGTTGGCAACCTCATTTCCAAGTGAGTTGATAAAACCGTTGTTCTGCCACTTGCTGTACCATTCGGTCATGCAACCATGTGCATACCTCGAGTCTGTGTGTATGGTGACGTCCATCCAAGGGTTGTTGTCGAGATTCTGACGTTCCTTGATAGCGTGCTTGAGGGCAATGATGATGGCACAAAGCTCGGCTCGTTGGCTGGTAGGTACTGGAAACGACGAAGCTGGTAAACGCTCGGTCCAGGTCTCGGAACGGCCCCATTTCTTGACGACAAAGCATGCGCAGGCACCCAAGGCTCCTGGTTGGCCATTACCTCTGCAGCCGCCGTCGACATACATGACCATCTTGTAGCCCATCTTTTTGCAGTCGAGGGATTCAAAGCCCAGTTGGCAATGATGTAGAGAGAAGGTGGTGAAGGTTTGATGAGTGAGGTTGGAGGAAGGACGCTTCCGATTGATCAGGCGTCCGAGGTGGGAGAGAAAGGGTCAGAAAGGTAGAATGGATGTAAGTGGGTGTTGGGAAGAGATGAGTTGGTTGACAAGGGAGGAGGGATCTTTATGTACATGAGATGGTCAAAGGGGGGACAGAGTGGGAGTGGGCACGACCTTACTTGCTCTTTACTCAGCGGTCCGTGCGAGAGGATTAAGCGGTAGTAGAGTCAATGTTGCTGCGGCGTGGCTTGCACATGAGAAGTCATGGCTGAAGGAGGCATCCACGAAGCAATCGTGAGCAGTCACTCATATATAAGAAGCAGTCGTCGAGATTGATGGAAACAACACACAAGTTGAATCAAACTCACCAATATACCGTTTACGGGGCAAGTGGGGCACAGCTAAGCGGGCCGACATTTCCTCCGATGTATTATATCTACGAAATGTACTAAAGTACTTTACATCCTATATCTTGTAATTTACCGTATTCTATAATATCACAAGTCTACAATTCACCATGAATCACCCTCCTCCTCCTCCTCCTCCTCCTCCTCCTCTTCTTCTTCTTCTTCTTCTTTTCCTTTTCATTCCTTTCGTCTCCCTCTACACTCGATCCTCTTCCATAAAGCGCTACCTTTACGGCAACAGTCCCTGGGCTTTGGTAACCGGTGCCCGTGATGGCATTGGTCCTGGAATCGCCTAAAAGCTTGCAGCCAAAGGCTTCCACGTCAATCTGCATGGTAGAAACTCTCAAAAGCTCGAGAAAATAAATATCCGGCTCCCAAGTGAACACAAAAACGTCCAGTCCATGACCGCCGCACTCAATGCTCCCACGTTTACGAGTCAGCAGATCGACGATCTCGTGGCCAGCCTCGACGGCCTAAATCTGTATCCCCTCGTCAATAACGTCGGCGGCGGTGTTAAAATTTAGTCTCTGGAGAAGAGCACATCAGAAGAAGTCGATTTCGCGATTAATCCCAACGCCAGATTCCCTTGGCAGTTGACAAGAACCCTTCTGCCCGGACTCTGATCATAAACATCGGCTCTATCGCCGACTCAGTAGTACCATACGCAACGGTATACGGTGGGTTCAAAGCGTTCAATATGGCCATGAGTACCTGGCTCGCGGTGGAAGTCAGAGTCGAAGGTGGAGACGTCGAATACCTGGCGATTTCAGTCGGACGGCCTACCGATTGTACACACAACGAAGAGCCGTCTTCTTTCTTCACGCCCACTGCGCGAACCATGGCCCGAGCCTGTGTGGGATCCTGTCCGTTGCAGACGGCCGTCGATGTGGGTTATTTCGGTCACGATATACAGAAATCTTTGATTGATGTCTTGCCTAGAATTGTTTTGGAGATGTTGGTGGTCCCTAATATGAAGGAGAGGAAGGGGAAGGAGGAAAAGAAGCCACTCTAGAGCATTAAAAGGCCGCAAAGGTCTGAGACCTAGTCTGAGAGCTACGGTTACTCTATGCATTTTGCGCTGATACCCCTCCTGCTTACTAGGTTCACAGCGTCAACCTTTTCTAGATCATCATGAAAGACTTTTTTGAATGAGCTACTCTTTCGTTTCTCTTTCCTGTCTTCCGTGACCTTATGTGCATCTTCGCAGCCTTTACAGTCGAATGCCGTGAAAATGGAAGGCAAACTTCCTCGCCACGCTTATCAAGGGCTTTATTTGATACTCCATCTTCAACGCAATCACTTCTTCTTTATCCTAAATATGGACAGCCGAAATGTCCTCGCAAATATTATACAACCTCACCCCTCAACCAACCCTCCACACCGCTCCCACTCCCACACCTCTCAATCACCACCTCAATCCACCCATGCAACCCAACCGTAGTCCACCCCCCCGTCACATCCATCAAAGCTCCCCTAACCCTACACCTCTCATTAACCCTCACCGCCGCCTCCTTCACCCCCATCCAAGATGCTTCTTCCGGCAAAGAAAACCGCGCCATGCGCACTCCGACTTGGCACGCGCCGACTGTTTCAGTGACGGGGAGCTGCCAGTCATCCATGACGCCTCCGACATGGAAGTAGCCGGGGATACGGCTCGAGGAGAGGAAGTCGATGGCGCGGGAGCAGTCGGAGTAGGGGGGTCGGAGGTGGAAGAGTTTGAAGGGGGTGCAGGTTGTTTGGGGGGTGAGTAGGTGGGTTGTGTTGGTGATTTGGAGGGGGGTTGGTGGGAGTGACGGTGATGATGGTGATAATGCGACGTAGCAAATGAAGATGTATAGCAGGAGGAGGAAGCTTAGGCTGCGAGACATTGTTCATGAGAGAACTTTGGACAAATTGTGATGGTCTTTGCTACACTCGCAATCTTATCCGACGTATTCTGATGAGGTTTCGACAAGTCAGATATCTACCGAGCAGAGAGAATGCACAAACCGAGACAGGAATTCCATATTGGCTTCTCACAGACGGGGGGATGGATTTCTGTATTTTGCGTGATGCTTCCTGTTCCACGCGCTATTGGCGTCTAATGAATAATAGGTGCGTCGTCAAAAAGCTGCATTGCATTCTAGCGCACCATGATCTGCTGGTCCTAGAAAAAGGGAACCTCTACCCATCGAGACGCCTTGACTTGATATAAGTTGATTTCGCGTGGCAGGGCTGCGAGCCCAACTCTTCATGTCGGTCTTGGTGAGGTCTTTGATATCGGGGGCAATTGTTCAGTTGCTCCTTCCCTCTCATCTTTGTTTGTGACTAAAAAAAGAATGAATCACACACAGCACAGATGGGTTAGGCAATCAAGCAGAAAAAAAAAAAGAGAGAGAAGAGTCTATAACATACAGCAGCTAGTATTCGCTGGTCGTCACCGACCCAACTACTAATTAGCCGATCTGAGGCTTATCTTTGGCTGAGCGGACGGGAAGCCGAGTTTTCAACAGTCTATGGCCGTATGTACATAATGACTTCTTATAACAAAATATATTCTAAATTACTTTCAGCTGGTTCACGCGTGTATTTGGTACACATCGCGTTCCTCAGTGCTGATTTGGATCTCTCAATTACATTTTCCATTATCCTTTCAGCCTACTATTGATCTATCACGCTCGATGCCTAAATAGAAACCGCCACACACGTCCTTCTTCATGAGGTGTAAAGTACCCACGAATTCTCTCGTTCCTCCCTATCTCAGGCCTAAATTCCAACACCCTGAAAGCATGCCAAAGTAGTGATAACTCTCTCTGGAGATACAGTTATACCCACTAAAGCCACATGGCACATTATTCAATCATATCAATGACAACCAAGTACTCTCAACGCAATCCACCTCCAAGTCTGCGCCAAGTCTGCACCAAGTCTGCACCAAGTCTAGAATACTAAGAGTCACAACCAAACCTCCAGAAATCATTCAAAGAGCCGTCTTAAGCATTCGGACACGGCCTGCAGACCTTTGTGTTCATGAGGCTAGACGATGTTGGCGAAGCTAGAGCAGCAAAATGTCCTTAACACCGGCTCTGATGGTTATGTATAAGCAAGTTAGACAGAATCTTAAAACGAGACTATGGCGATTATGCTGACAGTAATCAAAACGCCCACGGCGGATGTGACAAGCACATATTTATCAGTATTGAACATGCAAGAAGCTCTAACTTTACCACCTGTCTATATAGAGGCTCCATGGTCCCCCACCTGCGTAGGCTCTCTTCTGAAGGGACACGGCATCAACGTAACTTCGAGAAGCAGACAATTTGTTTCGCCGTTTTCCACTCTTTATTATTCCCCCAAACCTTCATTGGAGCATCCCTTCAACATCAGTCTTGATTAACTTGGGCTTAAAATTGGCTGCAAGACCCTTCTGTCTCCTCAAAATACCTTGGACAACCATCTTTGCCCCCATTCAAGAAATGAGGACCCACGTGTCAGCCGCAATGATGCGTCTAGAACCATCCCACGACCTCGAATTCTGCAAGTCTGTCGGCTGTATCGGGCCGCAAGATTTCCTCAATCGCATTTGCTCTGCTATACCGCTACGCGCAACAATTAAGTACGTAGCAGCCGCCGGGATATTGCAATCGCATCATCTTGTTTCAAGTTGTAACAGTACAGCCGCACTCGCGGACCGAAGCCCGTCCTTGAGATCGAGGCTACTGCAACGAGCCGCTATCCGCTCTCTCAAGAATCCCACGTTTTTGACGCAATCCACGTTGGTCGCTAGCTCTCCTCTACTCGCTGTTTTTTGCCATTAGTTTAGATGCTGTAACGCCATGACATGCAGCTTTCTGCGAGCACCATGTCCAGCATCATCACAGCTATCCATCATCTTTCTCTTTCTCTTCCTCTCAATCCCCCTCAGCGTTGCAACAAAACCTCCCCATGATGTCCACAACGCCACGTCTCCCAAACGCATCCATAACGTAGAAAATCCCATACTACCCTCCACGCAACCATTCTCCGCCCAGCTCCATACTACCAACAACAACAACAACAACCGCCCATCATCATCATCATCATCATCACCCAACACAACCCTAACACCCCCCGCACCCCACTACATCTTCCGCCTCCAAAACTTCCACGCCATCATCACCTCCCCCGCGACCGAAACCAAGATCTTCAAACTCCTAGAGCGCACCTGCGAAGCCTTCGCCTTCTGGCTCCTCGACCTCGACCTGTTGGAAGAGCAAGACCTGGTCCTGCGCTTCGGCGACTTCACCCTCGACATGTATAACGTGTCGGAGCAACTGAACGTGCTGGCCATCAAGGCGGTCGTGACGAAGCTGCTGCAGTTGGTTGCAAGGGGGATGTTGGGGTTTGTGAGCGGGGAGATGGTGGATGCGCAGGCGGGGGTGAGGATGATTTTCACGTTTGGGGTTGTGGGCGGGTATTTTGGGAATTGGGAGTTACGGAGACGGAGGGTAGGGGGGAATGGAGCGATCGAGGTTTCCAACAGTTGATGTTTGCATACGCGCTTCGCAGTGGGAAGATGGCTAGTAGGCCTCACATCTGACCTGATTTTGCAATAATGAGACAAAGCCACCACCGAGTTCAAAGAAGCGAACACAGAGACTTCACGCATCGGTAATTATCAGGACAGCATAGCCTGAAGTAGCCAACATGATCAACAAGACGTCTTTGTGGTAATCTCATCATCGTAAGATATGACATAGGCAGACCGTCAAACAAAACAACAAGACAACATTATGGGGCCGACAAGCATCAAAGGTGATAACAAAAGACGTGTAGTTACGCAAGTCGATGAACCCACATTTGGAATAGACGAGAGCGTCAGGTAGCAGCAACTGAATGTCTCAAGATGTTTCAAGAATTTTTGCCACAAAGAGCAGGAGGGGAAAAAAGAGAAACCAAAGTGCCTGCTCCGAGCTGTCGGCGCGCCTGGTACGAGTTCCGTAGAGAAATCGTCACAGACTCCTTACGTAGCATTAAAGACAAACCATGTAGAGGGGTTCAGATCGATAGGGCATGGCCAATACCGCTCCGAGAGGGCCGTTTTCGGTTTTAGTCCTTGCATAGTGCATCGGCTTTCAAACAGGGCTTTAAAGACCAACAAGTGGGAACATGAAACCAAAAGTAATGTAATGAACCGCAGCTATAAAATACAAGACTGCTTTCCTATGCAAATGTGGTACGCGAGAGTTGTTGAAAGGGCCCTTCCCTTGTAGAGCGTCCTGTTAAAGGGCCAGTGCATCATACGTAGCATTCACCAGCGTAGTAGAGTTCTCGGGCAACGTAGAGTTGTCACCGAGCAATCGCTCCGGTGGCCGCGCCGGCCGCGAATGCACCGATGATACGGTGATATTGATTCCAGGGGGGAGAGCATTCAGTCCTGTCGCGATGAGTCCAAGCTTTTCGTACAAATCCGGGACGGAGCTCACTTACCAGAGAGTTGGTCATTGACCTGTCGCTTTCCGCCACGAGATCCACGACTGACCACAGCTTGATGCCCATAGTAAGCCCTGCCTCCCCTGCCTGGGTAGAACGGGGGGTTAACGCAAATGTTCATGAAGGTATCCAATGCAGTACGTATTTGGCGCCAGTTGAGCGTCATGGTTGTTGCTGCCGTGATGGCGAGTTGACATGTACCTGACGAGTCCCAGTCAACATACCGACCCTTGAAGAATGATATCTTCTTGAGCACTGACCCGATGAGAGGAACTTCACCACCCCTGCTCCTACCGAGAGAGTATCATCATCCGCACCCAATTCCCCGTACTCGAGCTTGGCGCAATCCGCCGGCAAGGGCGCACCCAGCGTCGCATCACATTCGTAGGTCATGTCAACAGCAGCCTCCGGAACTTGCTGCCACCATGGCGTATTACCTCCGGGTCTCATCTTCTGGCTCACGAGTACCATACGGTGCGCAATCGCGCCAAGTCTCGCTCTGACGGTGTTGTCGGCGCCCTTCATGAGGCCACTCAAGTACTCTGCAATCAACACGGCGATCGAAGGGTGCGTATTACCTGCTTGTGGATCCCTGAAAGTCTGCCCCCTTACCGAGACCGTCAGAAAGTGAGCAGATATTGCTATACGATATGGCGTCAAAGGTCAGTCTCCGATGCGTCTACTGTGAGGATCTTCATAAAGAATTCCTTACGATATGGGAGACTCAAGTCAGTGCTAGGATCTTGAAGGTAATTAGCTAGATTCGAAAGTTTGCTTGTAGCAAAACCGCCCACGTTTCCTCCCCTTGTGACACAGTCATTGACAACGAAAGCGGCTAAGCCTCGAAGTTCAAAAGGAGAAGCCTTTATGGTAAACGGTTGGCGCGTTGTTGCTGGGTCGTAGAAACCTTGCGGTCCTCCAACCTCAATCGAGATGACACAGTTACCTGCTAACGGTTTAGTTCAAAGCCTTGCGTCGAGTTGCGCAAGAGTCTACATGCCAGGTGTTCCTCCTGGACCACCTTTAGGGTTGGGAACAGTCCATCCAATTGACATTGGCAGACTATACTCCTGTGCGCAAAAATTCACGGCCCAGTCGACCTCCATGCCTTGTCGAGCCCACGGCATATTCTTCACTGCTTCTTTACAGTCCATTTTGGACAACTCTCGCCCGTACTCGGGAACACATCGTGAAAAGTCTGGAGCTGCTGGGCGAATCGGTCGCGGATAACTTTGTAACGTGTAGGGATTATCTCGAAGGCTGCCGAAATTGTTGGTGATGCCTCGGAAGCAACTGCCCATAGCTGGACAAGTTTGATATGGTGTTGCTAGGGAATGAGATGGTTATCAACAGTCGGGGCAGCGTATCCCGATCACGTGCTTGAAGATATATGAGAAGTTGTGAGACAGATTTCAAAGCAGAACAGATTCATTTTGCTTCTTTGCGGCTATCAAGCGGCTTGGATAGGAGACGGGGATGCGCCAAAAAGCAGTCCTTTCAGTACTTTAATGACAATGGCACGCTTAGTTCGCGTAATTTGTGACTATTGTACTGAATCGCGCGATAATATGTTTATTGAGGTCGTGCCGCATACGCGAACCATGCAACGTGATGCAAGGCCATGAAGTTTGCGCCAGCACAGTTTGCAACCCCAAGAAGCCAGCATGATGGAGCCTCCAAACTTTCTTAGGTCATACATAACATGACCATCTTAGAGTAGTTGACGCTTAGATTCGCGTGCCACACGGATCCTTAGACCAGTGGATGAGCAACGTGGATATCTTATCTAAAAGACCATACGACCTTTCTCACAGTCTTTGCACCCTCGTAGCCGTAGCATCGTCCTCGTTCCTGAATAATGCCCGCAACGAGATCATTTCTCCAAGTATCGACCTCTATACACTTTTTCTGGATCAGTATTACCCGGAGACAATCAAGCGTGCGAGCAACGAATGGATGGGCTGTATAGAGGCAGCACTCAGGATGGCCATTCACCGGAAGAACCGTGACCGCTCAGACAACTTTCTCAGCTTCCTCGAGCAACTCTTCCACTTTGAACCCACCATCACCTTGGCTAAATTGCTCTAGAAGTTTCCGCCTTTCGACTTTATGCTCTGCCCCATAGAACTTTTGTAGACACATCAATAGCCATTTGCCTTCGTCCACGGTGATGCCTCTACCATCCACCACATTTCCATGAAGTAGTACCAGTCCTTTGGAATGGACAAGATCGAGATGATGTGTGACTGTTGTATGTGGTTGAGCGAACTCGCCTCGTAATTTAAATTCGGCTAAATGGGTGAAGAGCACGGTAGATGTAGTAGGTGACGGGAAAGTCCATTGTAGGAAGTGTATCTCTGCGCCTTTGCCTTGCCTTGGGATTGGGAGGATGAATTGCGAATGCCGCCGAGCAGTCGCCTCGATGCGATTGTAGGCGGAGTCGGGGATGACAGCGCAAAGCGACTGAGGGTCAGAGGCGTGGCGAAGACGCCATATGTATTCTATCTCTTTCTGAGGAAGCTCAAGCGTCTTTGGAATGTCGATATAGGAAGAGAGGAGCTTGATGCCCGGCGGATTCGAGGGTTTATTGGAGGGGGTGGCCTGGGAGGAGGAATTTTGTGTGGGCTGTTGAGGAAGCTGAGGCGGAGGCGGCGGGGCAGGGAAAGCGGAGGATTCAGTTGAGGTGAGAGGACTGGGTGCGAGTGCTTGCCTCCGCTGGCTCTGTATCTTGTCTTGATATACAGCTTTCAACTCATCCACGTCTTTGAGACCTTGCCTAGATAAGGCATTGTTAGATGGGCAAGGCAGATTGAAGGGAAGAAAGCCACACCTACTCCTTTGCCTTTTGATGCAGCTTCTCCTTGTATTTCTCCTCGATGATCTTTTGAGGCTGGCGATGGGTCACCAGAAACCGCACATCGTGCACCTGGGCGTGCCTTCTCTGAATTGTCCTCAAATAGGGCGAGGTAGTGTTCCCGAAGGCGAGGCGGAGAGGGGGGAATCGGAAGGGGGGCATGTCGCTGCAGGCAAGCACTAGCTGCTAGGACAGCAGAGGGGGGGGACTGGCTGGCAGGCAGTAGTATGTAAAGTAATGCTTCTGGTTCATTCAATGTGGTGATGAAGGATGAATGGATGTTGCGTGTAGTATTTCTTTTTCTTTCCCTCTTCATTTTTCCTCTTTCGGAAAAACCAAGATACCTCGGCAAAGTCGACAGTCTTACTAATCCCCGCTGTCAGCCGTGTTATCAATCCACATGCCTCGTCCTCCTTCTCTCTCTCATATTTTTCTATACTTCCATGCCTCATATAAGACGTCCATTCCCTATCCACGACTACCTAGCGTCTTTAGCCACATAAGCTAAAGCCAAGATGCCTACCGAGTCTCTCTATCCAAAATTCGATATCCCAGACGTTGACCTGTGGGGCTTTCTTTTCGAACGCAACGACAGACCATATCCGGAAGACAAGAGTATCATCTCACTTGACCCAACCATTCGCTATTCTCATTGCTCACTTGTCAATAGTAATATACCGAGACGCCGACACCAACAGAACACACTCCTACGCCCAAGTCAAAAGCACAGCCATTGACTTTGGCAAAGGACTCAAAGCCTTATGGGAATGGCAGAAAGGGGATGTCCTGGCCCTATTCACACCCAACTGCATCGATACACCAGCCATAACATGGGGCGTCCACTGGGCGGGAGGGGTGGTATCTCCGGCCAATCCCGGCTATACAGCAGAGGAATTGGCATTCCAATTAAAAGATTCAGGCGCCAAAGCATTGGCAACACAGAAACCCTTTCTCAATGTCGCGGTGGAAGCTGCAACGCAGGCTGGTATACCCAAAGAAAGGATTGTCCTCATAGGTGACGAGAAGGACGAGGCGATGAGATTCAGGCATTTCTCATCCATAAGGAACGTAGCCGGAACGAGTAGATATCGAAGGACAAAAGCAAACCCGAAGAATGACCTTGCATTCCTCGTGTATTCATCAGGAACTACCGGCCATCCAAAGGGTGTCATGTTGAGCCATGAAAACATAATCTCAAACATACTAATGCTGAAAGCCGGAGAAGGCGACAACCTGTCATGGGATGGGGGACCAGACGGCAAGGGTGACATTATATTAGCTTTCCTTCCTTTCTTCCATATCTACGGTAGGTGTTGTATCCAGATACACGAATTCTTAAGTCTGACACTACCCAGGCCTGAACTGCTTAGTATGCCAGAGCCTCTACAGCGGCCTCACGCTGGTCGTGATGCCAACTTTTGAGATTGAGAAGTTTTGTTCCCTTATTCAAACCCATAAGATAACGTTTGTGTACGTGGTTCCGCCTATAGTCCTGTTGCTTGGAAAGCATCCTATAATCGACAAGTATGATCTCAGCAGCCTTCGTATGCTTAACAGCGGGGCCGCTCCATTGACCCAAGAGCTTGTTGAGGCAGTATACAAAAGACTCAAGGTGCCCATCAAACAAGGATACGGTCTGAGCGAGACAAGTCCAAGTATCCATACTCAGGTAGGCAAGCGCCCAGAATTCATATCTTACACGTTCAACAGTAACAAATTACCAAGCCGTGGGAGCTTTGGCACAAGACCATTGGCTCTGTAGGAACGCTTCTACCGAACCAAACTGCCAAATATATGTCGCCCGAAGCACAAGAGCTTCCTGTCGGCGAAACCGGCGAACTTTGGATCAAAGGACCCAACGTCTTTAAAGGCTATCACAACAACCCTGAAGGTACCAAGAACGCATTGACCGAAGACGGCTACTTCAAGACTGGAGACGTGGGCCACCAGGATAAAGATGGCAATTTCTACATTACTGATCGCGTGAAAGAACTCATCAAGTACAAAGGCTTCCAGGTAGCGCCCGCAGAATTGGAGGGGCTACTGATTAGCCATCCAAAGGTGAATGACGTCGCCGTCATTGGCATCTACAAGAAAGACCAAGCTACCGAGATACCGAGAGCATACATTGTACCCAAGCCAGGAGTAGATGGTACTCCCCAGACCGCAGATGAGATTACGCAATGGCTTCATGCCAGAGTCGCGAACCACAAGAGACTCCGAGGTGGCATACGATTCATTGATGAGGTCCCAAAGAGCGCCAGTGGGAAGATTCTACGGAGGCTGCTGAAGGTCAAGGCCGAGGAAGAGGCGGAGAAGCCGCAGAGGGCCAAGCTATGATGATCGATCACATGGTAAGTTGTACATTTACGTCCGCTGATCATGGGCGATTTGGATACTCAGGAAATGCTGCACGACCACGTCAATCTAAGCGCATGGGGCGGTTTCAGGTAAGCAAGAGCGTCCCTTGGCACCGGGCCAAAAATATCAGATCACAATCACAATCTCCCATGGTGCGTCTTTTCCGAGTCTCTCCCGTTTACGACTGATGCGAAGAACACTACTACCAATCTTCTCGTACCATATCTTAGCTAGCCCCCGGTCGACGGGTTGTTCTTTAGCCACGACTTCTTCTGCGAAATGTCTCGAAAGTCTCGCTAGGTGGGTGTTCCAGATATCTGCATATCACATTCCCTCCCATCTCCTTTTTCCATGGCCTCAGGACAGCCAGGTGTAGTCCGCTCCTTGAAGATTATAATCTCCCGAGTGCAGTCACATGCGTAGAGTCAATCAATCACTCGACACGTATCCTCGCCACCAAATTCCCAAACAGAAGTGGGTTGCCAAATTCCTTCCGCGCCAGATGATTGCATCCCAATTCCGATGCTCATGAATTCTCAAAAGCCATTGGTTCACATGTCTGACCTTCCTTCCCGATGGTCCTGACCAATAGCCACTCAGCCGAGGCTGGCTCCTTCCTATCAGCATCCATCCGCGAAAGTGTTAAAGCTTTCAGCTTGTTATTTCATGCCAACGCAGCTTCTTCGGAACGGATTGAGACGGCCAGGAATAATATGGTATGCATGCTCGTCTGAGGGAATCACATGGGCGACAAATGATGGCGACGATGGACCCCGCTTTGCTATCCAATGCTGACTGCCGCTTACTTTCAAGGAAATGATCTTGCTGCTATCACATAGATGGTTCGGATTGGTGTCCATCCTCAGCCAACAATATTGTATTGCATTCTGGAAGATCTGGCCTGCCCATTTCTTTTGGCGCCTTCGGCCACATACATACTGACAATGGTTTACTGAAATGAAAGTTCCTTTCGCCACGCAATACCACCCATGAAAAGGACCGCTGCATCCACGCGCCACCCGCGTAAATGCTAGAACAAATGAATGTCAGAGAATGCTCGGGGTTTCGTACAATGCGTAAATGTGAAGTTAACAACAACACACCGAGTGTGGCTCCTGGCGCATATTGAGTCGCTGCTAGAAGTCCCGTGCTACCCATGACTCCCCCTTGCGTTTGAAGAATAAAGAGACTCCAATGCCTCCTCAGCGCTGGGCCGTAGGTCAGCATCATCCGCCAGCATGCTTCTGATTAGCTTCTTGACAGCTGGTGAAACGATCTGCCGATATCTGGTTTCCGCTTTCAAGCTAGCCACGACCTCGATGTCGGCCTCTTCGTCCCAGTACATCCCTCGCATGCAAAATATTTGACAAGCACTCAGTCCGAGAGCGAACATATCAATCTTGTTGTCATACGTTTCGGGATCGGAGGAATCGCCACTTCTGATGATTCTCCACATCTCTGGCGCATGATACTCTTCTGTTCCAGCTGTAACGTCTTTGGAGCTGGTGTCCATTGTGGCACTGCCAAAATCAATCAGCCGGCTTTGGGGTGGATGGAAGGAGATTATCGCCAGGTTTTCTGGTTTGATGTCTCTATGCATGACGCCCCTTGAGTGAATGTATTCAACACCCTCTAGACAGTGCTCGAATAGCTTCGTACATAGAGTGTTGTACGCTTCAGTCATCCCTTCTCCCTCACATAGAGATAGCCAAGTAGTGGTCGCCAGTGGTTGGTAAACGAGGTAGACTTCGTCACAGGCACGAAAATGTGCCGACTGGCGGTCTCCGTCAGGGGACATCATGTCGGTCAATCGACAGAGGCGAGACTGAATTTTGTCAGCCGGGATGTAGGCGAAAATAATGGAGCTGGAGGAGCCTTACATGAACGCCGAAATAGGCTGATATTTGAACCTCTTGCTCGACTTCGTCGGCATTGTCATCATTGCGGGCAATCCTCTTGATTACGACAACGGCACTGGTCTTTATATGCATACCCACAAAGACGGTTAAGGAGTCACCATAACCGACCGGATTCTTGATGATATAGTCCTTATGGATGTGGTCAGTCGGGGCTGGTGTGGATAGTAGGCTCATGGGATAGTTTTTCAACACCAAGCCGTGTGCCTGCTGGTAAAGGCCCAATCGGCCCCGGTGGGCAATGTCTGCGGTACTATCAAGCTGGAGATTGTAACTTATGGTCCCTAAGGTGATGAGTGTGTTAACCGACTAGATGACGATTGAATTACGAACCTCCTTGTCGTTAATAATGGCAGACCCTTGCGCAGCAATCTTCAGTACCAATGCTCCAGATGAGTGATCGTGAACAAGTCGGGCATGACGACCGAGGATACAATTATGTTGTTTCTTTTCGGTCAACATGAGTTCCGGGCTCTCGTTACCCAGTGCAAACTTTCCACCTCCAAGCAGCCAACCAAGACGGACGTCTCTAGGCGGGATATCAAAAGCGAGCCGGTAGAAGCCCCACCATATCATCTGTTCCTGTGGTTGGGGTCCCGAGCCGTCTTCGCATTCGCTTCCTTCGCTGTCGACATACTCAAAGCTACTCTGCTGAGGATAGATTGCCACGTACTTGCGAGCATGCTGATTCCAGTTTGGGTCGGCCTTCATTTTCGAGGCGATCCGATCGAAGGCTATCTTGGCGGGTCTGTCTGCTGGAATCAAGCGTACCCCCTCATAAGTAACTCTAGTAAATTAGTCCTTTTCCTTTATTAGAAAGCTTGATCTAGTGCAAACTCATATCCACGGTAGGGAGGTGGGGCGGTATGCATGTGGTTCATATTCAACGCACTGAAGCGAACGTTCGACGATAAGGTGAGGAGCTTCGAAGTAAAAGCTTGACGTTGGTTAATGTGTACTAAGGCAAGAGGCTGACCGCAGCTAAAGCTGGATAGGAGGTGGAAGAATGTCAATGGTAGCTGGCGAGATGGAGCTTCAGAAACAGAAATCAGTAGCTGAGATGGATGGACTTTGCAGCATGATAAGACTTTCAATGCAAGAGACTGTTAAAAGAAAATAGGCGGAAGTCTGGGTCGGACAGCAAAGCGGGGTCGATGCTCGCCATCAAGCATAGTGAAGCGGTCGACTCGTGACCTTCGGGTGAGCATGAATGGTAGGATATGACTGGTCGACCTGATCCATTCCGAAGCGCTGCGCCTGCATGAAACGAGGCGGAAAACCTTGTCCCTCAGCGATTCGTAGAAGGGTTTGCGTGGTATGAAAGTGTTAAGCCGTGGACAGTACGGATCGTTCTCTCCACTGCCGAAGGGACATACCGTCTCAAGGCAGCAGTGGTTCCTTCTTAGGATGCAAGAGTGAGGCTTTGAATGTGGACTTCAACGTCCGAACCTTTGAGCGGTAGAGGCTTTCCATGGGTGAAGACCATCCGATGGCTTCTGAATGTATTAACCTTCACCATAAGACTTCGAAGGTGAGTCTACACCGATAGTGCCTTACTGGTTGAAAAATATTGTTCAACGGATGGACTTCGTGAGGCGTTGAGGACTGGAGGAGTCTGGCGGAAGGAGAGTTACTTTCGTAGAGGGTTAGTTCCTTCGACAATGGGGTGCTTCTGCTATGGATATTGCCCCACGTTAAAGTACCAGCCTTTCTCGCCTACAGATACAGTGGCAATGATGTCTACTATGCTTTAGTCCCTGCAAGTCCCAGCCAATACTGAGGCTCTTACTTCGCTGAAAGGTAAAACCAAGAAAGAGGCAGCAGTAGACCTCAGAAGGAAGGAGCTCTCAGGAAAATTCTTGTTTATGTTCTGCTATAGTATTCGTTCTATAGCATAGATATGATCTACTCTCATACGCCCTAAAGATAGAAAGGTCGATGTATATCTCTACCAGACCGTAAGGGGGAGGGGAGTAGGTGTACATAGTAAGTATGCATGTGGACATAGAAACCTACTACAGCCACTATGGTAGGCATATCATTTTCATACATTCGATCCCTCCTTCCTTGTCCTACCTTCAGCTTTTTTCTTCCTTCTTCCTTCATCATTTCACTTTCACCCATTTCATACAACCTATTCACATTGAGACCAAAACATGGCTTGCATTTGTGGCTGCGAGGAAGAGAATCATCTGCGCGACCTCCCCAGTAGACCGGCATCGCCTAACACATTGTTCGAGGACTTCTGGGCGCCCAAGTTCGTTGAACTATTGACTTCTCGCCTGGATACCGTTATCCGAAAAACTGAGCCGTCAAACCGATTTCTTTGGAGGCGGAATTATGGCGGCGACGCCCAAGATACAGCTCCTCCACGGCATAAATGGGCAAGACCGCGAAAGCTATCGGACAAGAGTCGAGGGTGTGGATGGCTCGTTTCCAGACTGCCGACTCCAGATTATGAAGACATCATGAGAAAAGAACAAATAGTTGAAGAAGAACTTATGCAGAGACGGCAACGCTACTCGAATAATACTGGAGTAGCTCCGAAACAACCAACTCCTAGCGACGAGGAAGAAGAATCACAAACCTCCTTGCCACCTGCAAAAAAAGTTACGCCCAACTCATCCGTTTGGTCAGAAGAAGTAATCACCAGCCCTTCTTCCTCAAACGACCTCAACCAGCCAGTCCCAGACTTATCGATAAAGCTGGCTTCCCAAAACCTGCCTTTCTGCTACGACCATGGCGATACTGTATCCTGTACTCCCCCAGTCCATATTCAACATGATGACCCCCGAAATGAATTTGCCGTGAAGCGTTTTCACGACCAGAGCTATGCCTCCCAAGCTTCTCGTGATCCCCCCAGGATCAAACAAGAACCGACGGATTCCAGCAAACGCAAAGCTCAAGCAGCAGATCTTGAGGACAGATTCGAAACGCAAAAGCCTTTTTTGAGGGCGTCCACTCCAAATAGATATCCCTGCGGCTATAGCGAAGATGCTATGCACTGCCTGTGGCTCAACGTGCCACCACCGCCCAAAACCTTCTTCGAAAACCCCTTGGCTCCAAACTTTACGTACATGCTCGACAAGAGACTTGATCATGCTGCAACGAGGTTTGAAGCTTCGAGACAGACTTGGCGGAGACCGGAGTGCGACGGCTGTGCCTCCGACAGGAAGCGTTCGGCGTCAGGGATACGGACCGAGAAGAGCAGCGATTGGGAAAATGTGCTTAGAACTGGTCTACTTCCCTTCGACGATGTGTCGAAGATAAAGGGCAAGACTATATTTCAATCTTCTCGCAATTTTCAGCGTTCGACAAGATCACTCAGCGCTCCTATTCGTAGTCTGGACGGACTTGCCAAGACCCCTCACTTCTCTCGAAAATCTTCACCATGGCCCAAGAGAGAGGACCTCACAGTAAAGAAACGCCAACAGCTTGAGCAATCATGCATGCACAAGCTCGAGCCCATGGAAGTTGAAAGAGATTGCCAAGTTGGAGTGCCCCTCAAGCGAGGTAGGCCTCTATTGGCTGAGAACCCGTCTTTGACGTTTCAAGGCGACAACATAAAGAAGGCACCATCAAGCATCAAGGCCATGATGGAGAAAGCCCGCACAGTTGAACACCAAGACCCGAACCAATCGACATCCCCAAAAATAAAGGCAGCGATCTTGAGAAGAAATAGCTGGCACGGTACGGCTTCAGACCGACATGACTCTCTGGATACGGAATTCTTACCTTCTACTTCTCACGATCTTCAAGTCGAGGATACTACGCCAAACTTTAAGGATCTCACTAAAGACTTTGCACCTGATCAACGCCGACAATCCTTGTATCACAAAATTGAAGCCCTGAAAATGAGAAGAAATCGTCGTCAAGGTATAGCTCTATACCGACATGATGATCCGGCTGTCGAGACCTCATCTTCTGCTCTTCAATTCGGCTATGTGGAGGAGATCTCACGGATTGAGAGAAAGGGATCCACAATAGACGAAACTCAACGATTACAGTAGTCGTCCGAAGAAACCTTCTAAACGTTGTGGCACTCATCTTAATACCAAGACGCAAACCTGTCAAATTGAATGGTTTTTTTTTTTTTTTATCCAAGTACGAAATTGAGGGAGTTGGATATTGATGCGTTCTTCATATCAATATCATAATTGCTTCTCATTTAGTTCCATTATACAGTCTCTATGAAATGGATTCATCAAGGCGTGTCTATGTGTTATCGCCATATATACCTCGCCATTCTCAATGCCCCCAGTTCAAGGCCTACATGCTCTCGCTTCGACCCTGGCAATCTTGACTCGACTTGGACGAACCTGCCAGCACGGCAGCGATCGAAGGGTACTCCATCGGAGGACGGATTGCATTGCCGGCTTGCCCACCACCTTGACTTCCGCCAGATAACCTTGATGATGGCACTCTGGCGATTGATTTCTGCAGCTCAGATTGCCTAAGACGGCGTCTCTTCCCAGGCCGCGTCTGAGTAGAGGCTTGCGGAGCCTCTTGCTGAACGAAACCCTTATAGTCTCTTTGTCTGGCCAAATAGATATACCATTAGTTGAGGAGTTGTAAGAGACCACAGTGATGGTACTGACTTCTCATCCTTCCGACACATACTTAAATACTTTTCATGCTGCTGCTGGAACCATGACACGAAAAGCCTCTTTGACCTTTGAGCGATGAGCTTCACATCTCTGGTGTACTGATCTTCTTCTCTTTCCAATAGCTTGATCACTTGTGTCAGGTCAAGACTCTGGTACGTGTCCTCGTCGAGCTTGAGTACGGCGTGGCCAATGATTTGCTTGATTTCGACGTCATTCCATGGGGTGCCATCGGACCTGCAATCCCAATGCAGGGCGGTGTAGATAAGGCAGAGTTCCGGTTGATGAAGAGTGACCTTGTCGTTGACCTTTAACGATAGGTCACGCACCTCTCCCTCGAACGCTTCTCCCTCCGATACATCCTCATGTTCTTCCTCTTGCTTCTCGTCATGCACTTGCTCCATGTCTTCCATCTCTGCCATTGATTTAATGAGTCTAGGCCAGGAAGGACGAAGCTAAGTTTTGAACCCAAAAAATTGAAGAGCTAAAGATATCAGAGACTCTATTTGAGTCTTCGAGGTGAGGAGAGCTTTGAGAGTGAAGTAGCAATTAAGGAAGGAAGCTCATATTTATGAATTACATCGTCACGATCTCCTAAAACATCCCATCTCACCAACTAGGACAGCCCCGCCAGAGCCACGAAATGAGATTCGTTCGGCCCACAGGCTCCAGTCAATCCCTGGGTGCCCATTCTTACTGATCCTTTGGAAAACGCGTGTGTAGTGTCTTTCGAGATCACATCTCCAATCACATTAGCCGCTGGGCCTTCGGGCAAAACATTCAGAAAGCAGAAACAAATGCTCGATTCCGACACTTCACCCTAAGAACAGCCTATCATGTTATGCCACATACGAGTCACTCAGTCGCACTTGTTTGCGTTAGGCTATGTCTCTAAGGTTACATGTCCGCCTCACTCCCATGGTCTCGCCAACCAATGGTGTTCATGGGGGTTATGACACACGCACATCGGAGTCGCCGCGCGAGGCGGATCTTGGGGTGAAATGATAACTGCTTCGGCGTTTTAATGTCTAAGGTGGATTACTCGTTGTTAATATATGAGGTAAAGTGCTTAATTATATAAGAGTAAAAGTCGTAAGAGGAAAAGTATAATCGATCTAGTAATCGAAAAGATATAGTATATACTAATTAATAATAACTATATTATTAATAAAAGAAAATACGTAATAACGAAGAAGTATAGCTAGTATATAGTTATACTACTAGATTATAGCTATATTTATTAATAAATATAATATTACTTAATTACGATGAGAATTCTAGCTATTGTTCTAATTATTCGCTATAAAGATATAAATAATTCTACGATTATTCTATATCTTTAAATATACTATCTAATTAGTTATTCTATAGAATAGTTTATTAAAATCTTATATTATCTTACGAATAAGAGATATCTAAATATTTTACCTAGCGCTAATGCTATATACGTATTAGCGTTAATTACTTATAGATTTAAAGTCTATTACGAGATCTATAGTCTAAGACCTTAGCGAGCCCTTAGTGATTATAAGTCCTCTTTATATATTCTAGAGTTTTGTCACGGTATTTCTATATGCCAAAGTTGTATTAGCTTCCTCAGCAGATCTCCGTCACTGCGGCCCTTAGAATTCAATAACCTTTTCAATCATTAATCTCAAGACTATTTCCATCACAACATGATAGCAACGCTTGATTTCGATATCAACTAACTGTCGAAATCGATTAGAAGGAGTCCTTTATCAATATAGCTCACTCACCGTCACCGAATTTATCAAATAAATAAGTTATTAGATTAGCAAGATCTTATTAGCTTTTTCTACTCTTTGCTTATCAAAAGCCTCCCTCTTTTTTACTACTTCTCTTATCAATCAGCCTTATAGCGCTGACTATTTTAATAGATAGATAACTATCTAGCCTCGCATTTAATATTTAGAAGTTTATTGTTATTGACTACAAATACACTAATTTAATATCTAACGATACTAAGGAGATTTGTGAGCATCTCACGTTTAATACTCTTGAGCATGTTAGATTAATTAACTCTTCTACTAATTCATCACGAATAACTATATATTTCTTATTTCAAGACCGTTGGCCATCAGATTGAGTCGTTAATAAACCTACTTTTCGTAAATCTATTCGGCGTTTTAAGTAAGTTACTTAGCCTCTTAGAAACTTACTCTTTAATTCTTTTTCTATTGGAAATATATCTAATCGGTTATCAACTAGTAATAATTCTACTAATATTGGTGACGATAATTCTACTAATAATTCTCTTAACAATTCTACTAACAATTCTACTGATAATAATCGTGATTCTTTATCAAATAAATTGTTTTCTTTATTATCGCCTCCACCAGAAAGCCGTGAGAATTTCACTGCTATAGATACTATTGATTTGAGTGAAAATTTAAGCACTTCTCGTAGGCAATTAAGCTAAACTACATCGAAGATAACTATCAATTTCACAGCCCAATAACTATAAGATATAATTAATAATACTATTAACTCCGCCGTCACGAATATTATTAATAACTTGCATTTATCTACTGGACCTAGGGGAGAATAAGGCTCGTTAGAAGAGTTAGGAGAACTCGGATCGACTATAATAGAAGGTTCTAATAGCAAATGAAATGCTATAGAATTAGACTATGTCGATTCTTTTCTAAACAAGTCTTACGGAGAGAATAAGATTATAATTATAGAAAAGAACGTGTATTATCGTAGTGTGATTTTATTTGTTAAAAGAATTTATAATTTAATAGCTATGAAAGGAGAAGCTATAGTTCGTATCAATATAAATATCTATTTTCGAGGTTCTATACTTGCTTAATATATCTTAGAGCTATTAAATCTAAAGCGGAGAGGCCTTCGTATAGAAGATAGTGAAGTGAAAGAATAATGTAGAGCTCTCTCTGTAAGATTCAAGGAATTGCTAGACGTAATATTTTCGAATCTAACTATAGAAAAGTATATATTGGCAGATGCTCGAGCGCGCCGTGAGCCTATTAGCTATGTGTAAGTAGTTGTTAGATATGTAAAATCAGTTAATATTGATAATATTCAAAATTAGTTGATATTCGTCTATCAAGGAATCGTATTAGAGCTACGAGTCTTTATCGACTCATTAAGTTCAGCTACTATTATTGTAAGCTTTATTCAAATGCTTAATATAAAGAAGATAGCTTAATTTGAGCTATATACTCGCCAATAGCAATATTAAGTTTTCGCTTAAAGATCTTAGCATTAAAATTAATAGAATTAATAGCGTGGAAATATCTATCGAAATGCACTGAGAAATGTATTTTAGCAAGATCTTTCTTTAGCTTTCTCAATTCGTCAAGGTTAGCAGAATCAATTCAATTCTATTTCTCAGCTATTTAAATAGCAGTAGTAGTAGTACGAGTAGCCATATCGTTAGTAGCAATTATTTCGACCTTCTAACTCCTTTGATTAGAATACTTACTACCCTTAGCAGTACGACTATCAATTAGATCTTCGCTACGATTTAAGGCTATAGTCGAATTAAAGGTCTTTCGTGCAAGTTAAAGAATAGCAAAACACGTTAGATTTAACGAATCGACTATTACAAACGAATTCTTAAGTAGATCGAAAATACGAAAATCAAAATAATATCGAAAACCGATAATTTCAGTAGAATTTTAGATCTAAGACTATTATTTATCAAGTAGAAGCGATTATTAAAAATAAGTAAAAAAATCCTAACTAAGCGAAAGAAAATGCGCTTTAATAGAATATTAAAATTAACAACTATTAGAAGTAGTTAGACTATAATTTTAATGAGTTGAATAATTAATATCATGATAATTCTTTTGCTGAATTCGTGGGCATTTAAACGTACTATAGAAATTATAATTTATCTTTCTCTTTTAAGTCGAAATTATATAAGCATTTATAAGCCGAATATTATTTTAAACCATCACTTATTAAACCGTTAATAGTCGATACTTTTATTATGAAAATTATCTAATTAAATTCCAAGGATAGAGCTAGACTAGACATTGGTTTTAGCTTTCGTGACTAGAATTACGCTTATATTTCACTACGATTTATATCAAATGCAAAGAATAAGAAAGAATATATTAATTTAGGGACTAATATAACATTAGCCGATAAATAATAGCTTTTATCTCTGCTATCTGAGATGAAAATAAGAAAGATATTATCTTCTCTACGTGTCAAAGAACTTAATTCTACAATATATAATATCGATAAATATATGCTTATTTTAATGTATCTTTTAGATCTTAAAAGAGATAATAATACGACCCTTACTTGTATTATAAGAGAGATTCATTTGATTAATAATTTGAAGGTAAATCTATTAATAAGAAATAATATTATGAGATCGAAGAAGATTATGCTTAATGTGAGTAAGAACGAAGCACGTATTAATAGTTATAATATTATTATTAAAATTATAACTTATAACGCTGATTAAGACATAAAACAATTAATTCGAGCATAAAAGGCACTTACTATTACATCGAGAGCATAGTAAATTCTATCTATAATTACGCTTAAGAATTTACCTAATAGAGACTTTATTTTTAAACCTATAAAGCAGCATAATTTAATTATATATACTTATATAATTAATATCAATATTGCCGATATAATAGTCAAAAATAAGATTAATTATGCTATGTAAATTCTTAAGAAATTACACTTAAGAATATTGCAAGAAGTTGACTACGAAAACGTCTTCTTTATTAAATTCTTCTTCAATTAAGTAAAGAAAGTAATTATTTTTACGACTGTTACGTTAATAAGTCTAGTTAATAGCTTTGCATCTCTAATTAATTATACTAAAAATAAAACTCTTAACGAAATCTTAGGTGGTTTTGTTAATTCTAAGAACATAGAATTAAAGCTTTCTAATAGTATAATAATCTATAAAAATAAGAAAGAAAGATAGCAATTAACTAATCTAATTAATAAGTTTTCGTCTCTTTAGAAGAATAAAGATTTTATTAAAATATCATAAAATAAATAAATAAAGCTTTCTCTTCGAGATAACTAGTAGTTGAGACTATCTAGTAGTAAGAGAGCGAAGGTCTATTCTCTTAAGCTAATAGATAAGGTAGTAGTTAACAAAATCTTTAATACTCTATAGTAGTAAGGCCGTTTGAAATACATTAAGTAGTCAACTTCGTTTAGTTATTCTATCTTCGTTATTTAAAAAACTTTATTAAATAATAAAAGAAAGAATAGAGTAGTGATTAATATTCGTGGACTAAATAATCTTATTATGCTAGACGTCTATCTCGTGTCTCTTTAATTAGATATTATCTTAAAACTACTTAAGTGCACTCATATAACTATGCTGAATGCAATATTATTCTTCTATTAATAACTTATATATCTCGACTTTCAATATATGCTTACGATAGTCACGTATCGAAAATAGGAAATATTTAATGTTTCAATTATGAGATATATAAACTTAATTGTTTACGTATAAAGAAGAATTAATTATATTCTAAGAGCTCTTAAATTCGTATAAGTCTATATTAATAATATTATCGTTGATTCTAAAAGTTTCTTCGAGCATATTTATCACTTGAGAAGGCTTTTTTAACTTCTAGTTAAGTATAATATTTTAATCGCCCTTAAAAAAATCTTTCTGAGATACTTAAATATTAATCTACTTGATCGATATATTAATTCTTTAGAAATAGTTATTGTAGATAATAAACTTAAAGCGATTGCTAAGCTAAACTATCCCGTAACTCTTGGAGATTTAGGGCATTATCTTGATCTTATAGGCTATCTCCGTAGCTTGGTTTATTATTATACATAACTTATAGCATCTTTGTAGAATCTTAAGATAAGGCTTTTGAAAGAAGCTCCGTTTAAAGGCAATCCTCGTCGTGTCTATTTATTACGCTTTAAATTATCTTTACTAATTGAGCTAGAACAAGCGAGTTTTAATAGTCTACAAGTAGCATTATCTTAATCTTCTATGCTTGTTTATTACGATCTCAATAAATTAATTTAAGTAGATTTAAATACTTCAAAAAAATTCGATTTTGAAGTATAAGTCTTTTATATCAACGAATAACTTAATTCGAATAAATAATCGCCCCGCATTACAATTTAAATAATTATATTTTTTTCTCGAGACCTAACTTAGACTAAGAAGAATTATTAGTCAATAGAGCTAGAAGTAGTAGACTTCGTCTAAATATTCAAGAAAATAAGGCACCTAATAGACTCTTTAAAGTATATTACTATTATTCAAATAGATTATTCTACTATTCTAGACATTATAAGATAATTATCGATTATTTCAATAAATTTCATCATAAGAATAAACGTTCGTCTTATCAGAGCTTTTTAATTCCTTAAGTAATTTTATCTCGATATTTGATATAAGCCCGAAAAAGAGCACATCGTCCCCGATGCACTTTTAAGACTTATAAGTGTTAATAATGTATCTCTCTCTAATGATTATAATAAGCTAGATACTCTCTTCATTACTACACTTATAAAGATAAGTTCTACGTTTCTTGAAGGCCTCGAGAATAATTATAAGATAGATTTATTCTACGTTAGAATCTCTACTTTAATAATTAAAAATAAGAATATTAACGAGGACGTTGTGATTGATCTTTCTTTCGTTCGTGATAGACACATAAAAGATACTACATAGAAATATCAAAATCTTTTCTTTTATGTTAGTAAGTTTATCGGCGTGTAATGTCTTTATATACCTTAAAGTATAATTAAAATCGTTCTTGAAATAGCTTATAAAGATAATTATTTGAGATTTAAGAAGTCTTATAAGAAGATTTCGAATATCTAATATATTTATAAATTGATTAAACATCTCCGGCAATACATTAGATTCTACTCTAAATATCTTATTCTTCAAATACGTCGATATCGTCTCTATAACTCTCTATAGTCAATCGAGTCTCCGCCAATATCGTTTTATATACTTACTCTAAATTTTATTTTAACACTCTCAAAATTAGTCGAAAAATTCGATATTATTCTTTCTATAATAGATAAGTTTATAAAGAAAATAACTTTCGTTCCTGACAAAAAGAATTACTTCGCCGCCTAATAAGCTACTGCATTGTTTAATAGACTTAATATCATAAACTAAGAAATCTTAAAGATTTTACTCACGAATCGTAATAGAAAGTTCTTTTCTAAGCTTTAATCGAAGCTCTTTAAGAAGCTCAAAGTAAATTTACTTTATTCGACTATTTATTATTTCTAAACGAATAAAAGTAGCGAGAGAACTAATCAAATAGCAGAGATAGTACTACGATTCTATCTATATATCATGTAGAATTCCGCTCTCTAGCCGTTAGTTCTCCCGCGAATACAAGCTCTACTCAATAACTCGATCTTAACTATAATTAATAACAAAACTCTTAACGAACTAACTTACGAATTTTAACTTAATAGGCCACTTGATCTGCTTAGAGAAATTACTATATCTCTTTCTCAGCCTATCGCTACCCGCATTTAAATAGCTAATACTATCTTATTTACTCAGACAAATCAAAAATATCACTATAACAGAAAGCACCAATTAATATTTCTCAAGCGAAGCGATTAAGCTTATTTACGACTGCACAAAGACTATTTCATCTCTACCACTACTGCCATCACCATCAAGCTATCTCAGCAGTATATCGGTCCATTCGAAATACTATAGAAAGTCGGCAAACAGGCCTACAAATTAGCTATCCCAAGGCATTGAAATATATATTCGATTTTTAGTATTGCCCAACTAGAGCCTACCCCTACTCCTAGCTCTAACTCGTATAATCATCCTATCTCTGACTAGTTAGATAGTATATATGTGGAAGGGGATACTAATAAGTACAAGTCCTGGGAAGTAGAGCGAATTCTTAATAAGCGAATTATCCGAAAAGATAGAGGCTTTGTTATATAGTATCTTATTAGATGATTGGGATACGGGCCTGAATATAACCAATGATATAACGCCAGAGATCTCACCAACTCCGATGACTTAGTACAATAGTATAAGGATACAATAGCTACTGCTAATGCTGTTTGACTATATCTTATTCTTATGATACTCACATCATATCTATTCATCTCACCGCTGTATTTAAGCGACTCAACGAGTATTACTAATCGAGAATTATTCTCCTCTACTCGATAGCGTTTATATGATTGATAAAGGGAGATATCAATTAATGATTGTGTTGTTGTTGTTGTGGTATTCTAACTACTTCTACACTATATACTTTATTTAATCTTACTACTATCAGCTTTCTAGTAAGTTTGCCGCTAATATGAATTCGCTGATAATTAACAAAGTAGCGATATCTAAGCAAACGAGGTCGCTTGTTTTTTCTTATTGTTGTGAGATATTGTCACGATATTTCTATATGTTAAAGGCATTTCGGAAAGATTGAGGAAGGATCGAGCAAGCTAGGCTAAATTTGTATTAGCTTTCCCAATAGATCTCCGCCACTGCGGCCCTTAGAATTCAATAACCTTTTCAACCATTAATCCCAAGACTATTTCCATGACAAGTTTTCTATAAATATTAAGCGATACTACTTAATTAATTAATATTAGTAACTTTATTATTGAATATATCGTCTTAGATAATTTTCTTAATATTAAGAATAATCTAAGTTTATTCGATATTTATATTTAATACGTCGATTATAATATCATTATTTAATCGTAGCTCGTCAATCTTAACTTAGCGTCTGGCACTAGCGCCAAGAATAGGGCTATAAGAATAATCGAGGTAGCCTACACGAAGCCGTTCGACGCCAACGAGCCAGACATGACTGCGGATGTCAACGCTCTATTGGCCAACCATGGCTGGCGATGCCACCGCTCTCAAAAAACGTGATGGCTCCTTCTTCCAAGTTGCTGGAAGCCACGCGATAAAGTGGGCCACTTGTGCCGGCGTTCTCTCCTGCCTGTCCGGTAAGGGCTGTACCTTGAATATAAAACACGACAAGGCTCCCCGCCGCTTGTGTCAGTCGCAGGGTGATTCGAATTATTGCATTTGCATCAGCTGGTCCGACTACAGTGTCAATGCCGGCTTCTTTAATACTACTCGGATAGAATAATTCAGAGCCAGGGGATGTCTAAAGTCTCTTGCCAGGGGTGACGGCAGCTCGTTTGAGGGCGGTGATGTCTGCTTCAGTGACTGTTTTACTGGATGTACCTAGATATATCCGGACATGACTGGTTGGCTATGGAAGAGTTCAAAGGGGGGGGGGTGGCGCCGTTTCAACAACGGTATGCAGGTTCGGGTGCGAGAGGGCTCTCGGAGATAAAGAAGGGTCCGCTCATTGCGAGATGTAGGATGATAAATCGAGTCGCCATTTTGTACAATAATCCTCCTCTCTTGCCCTTTAGTACAAAAATCTCGGACTCATAAAACCTTCATTTTTGACCGACGCTCGCATTCACACGCCCCCCCCCCCAACCCCCAACCCTTAAATGGTTGCTTCTCCCAAATCGGCGCATTTTGAAAAAAGGTGGCATCCTGCGACCGATTTAAATTCCCCTGCGATGACGATAAAGACTTTGCCAGAAGTGAAGATAGCAATAGAGAGCCGCCCAACTGCTGCTCTCCGTGCCGTATGAAGCCCGCTGCTTTCTTCGATGGCTTTCTCGGACTCAATCCTCCTTCTGAGAAGTTGTGTCGTTGCTTCTAGCCTCCCCAGTATCGGTGGAGGAGAGGTACCTGATCTTGCTTCAACTGAAAGGGGAGCTGTTTCCACATCGAAGACTGTTAAGAGAAAAGCGATATTACCAGGCCGGCCAATTCGCCTGGGTTATAGTCAAGGGCTTGGAGTTGCACAACAGGGAAAGCAAAAGCGTCAGCGTGCCAATCGAAGTGCTGGAAGTGAAGCTTTGGCTGACTGACGGGAGTGAGGGAAGGATATCAGTCACTCAGAAAACGTTCCTTTTGTGGGAAGTTGAGAAGTGACTGGACGGTGATGGGAAAGAGGTGTTGAATAGGATCTTTTCTTTCACCATGCAAATTGTTGGGAGCGGTAATAGGGACGTTTTCAAGGTTTCATGGTGCTGCAGCCATTATTGAGGTAATTTGCGTATCAAAGGAAGGTTGATGTTGGCTTGAGGGCAGAGCAAGGAAGTGGGTTAGTAGTAGCACGGGCATGCGGACGATGCCTGGATGGAAGCAGGTCACCGCTCAATGCTTAATATATACGATCATGAGCGCATACCTGACGACTTTCAACTCAGCCACTTTGTCATCTGCTTACGCCGGATTTTTTTTCCTGGTGGCACTAAACAAGAGCCTCGGATCTGAACCATGATCTTGGATTGCTTTTGACGCATGCGCAAGGAGCATGGATAGGTCATCAGAGCGGTAGTATTCTCTGCAGAACAAGCCTCCAAGGCTCATAGAAGTCGCCGCACCAAGTCATACCTTGTCCATCGAGTCTTCTCATGATACGTCACTCTAATCAATCGTATCCTCCCTCAACGCAAACAGTTGCTTCATCAACTCATCCGTCTTATGGACCAGCGCATCATGGTACAAAACATTCGTCACAAAACTCTTACAGCCCTTGATCTTCGACGCAGTATCCCTTGCAAAGTCGAAATCGACATACATATCCTCGACATACGTAGCCGAGTACAGCGGGACCTCATTCTTCGCAAGCTGCGCCTCATCATACAGCTCAGGCCAGTCTTGCGTGTTTGCGAGATGATCCGCCGTTTCCAGCAGACCGTGAAGCTCGTCAAAGTCTTTGAACATGTCTCGGAACACCATCTCTCCTGTGAGAAGTATAGGCTCCAAACCATCCACGGCGACCTTTGTAAACTCTGGGAATTGCAACATACACCGGTCTGCTGCCCACGCTGTCGCCTTTCCTTGTGCGTATATTGGCTCGTGCAATAATGCGTACAGTGGCATCGTATCGAACGGGATCATTGCATCAAAAGCCGCGAGGGTGGGCCTGGTGAAGAAGCCAAATTGGGTCAAGTCGCTGGTAAACCGCGTAATCATCTCATGTACACCATCGATTGAGCCGTGGAACCCAAAATACATACCGAGCTGACGTAAGCGCAGTACAGACAGCCTCCCGCCGCTGGGGAGCCTAACGTTTTCTTTTTGGATGTATCGGACTATATCCTTGACACGGTGAATGTCCTCGGAATACTTCTGGTAGTAAGCCCTGTTCCTCTGCTTGACCTTGCGGAACAGCTTGTGGTACACCAGGTACGGATCTCGGACAAGAGGAGGCAGACCACCAGCAGTGAAGACTTCCTGCAGCCCCTCGGGGAATCTGGAGAGGTAGTTCACGGCGCAGAAGCCACCGAAGCTTTGGCCCAAGATTGACCATCTCTTCTTGTCTTCCGGAAAGTCTGCGGTCAATGTTTTGCGAATCGCCTCACAATCCTTGATGATGCTGTCAGCGCGGAAATTCTTAAGAAGATTGGCTTGCTTCGCGGGTCCGCCTTCAGTGGCCAGTGTCCTTGCTGTAATGGTACTGCTTAATCCTGTACCGCGCTGATCGAGGAAGAGAATCTGATATCCCTTGTCAAGGACAATGTTTGTCCACTTGCACGTTCCGGAGTCAGCGTCTCTTCAAGATAACGTTCTGATTTTGCAGGTATGTCAGTGGTTTCTCATTGGCTTACAGCGTAGCTTTGTGGACTTTTACATGACATGCCTGGACCACCTTGGAGGTATAGGACTGGAAGATTCTCATGTCAAATGGTGCATTAGGCCGTTCAGATGTGGTAATGCGTACACCATGGAGGTTGCTTGACCTCTTTCTTACTCGCATCTACCGGCTTTTCGAACCTGTCAACACTTCTAGCAAAGAGGCGTAGACTGCCATTCTGTGGATTCGCATAGTCTTTGGGGACTTGAAAGAATAGCTCGGAGACGTTCATCCTCCCGGGCATCTGATGGGTCCTCTTTCCAAGAAGTTTCGCTGCAGCCATGTTTCCTTGAACAGAAGCACCGGGGCCAGGTTCAAATAATGACGCTTTCTCCATGGTAGTCCTGGTGTCATTCAAAGCAAACTAGGACTGAGAAGACATATCACAGCTTTGCTCTCTTCTCCAGTTGCAGAGGTCGGAACGACGAGAAGATTAGACTTCAGACAGACGTTATATCGAGCTAGCCAATTGGGGAATAGCAAAACTTGGCTCTTGGCAAAATGAAGTCTTTCACAGTTCAAGCACCCACGTATGCCTAAGTCGCTGCGTCTGAGCATTCAAAACTTCTTAGGTCAATTTGTCCATATCTTGACTAATGCAACTATCCCAGCTTTGAGAAAAGGCGTTGCCGAGATCTAGTGAAGCGGTAGAGCAGGCAATAGAACCGGGGATAGCAGTGGCATGTGCAATTCTTCAAGCAGTACAAGTTGGTCCCGCTTCTACGAATCGCTCACATTCTTTTGATTGTTATATGCAACATGCACTTCATACAGTATAATAAACTAATATCCCCGCCATTCTCCCCTTTGACCGTTCGTTATTCCTCTGTCTCGCCCATCCCTACATTGATATCATGGACGGACTAAATCTCAGCTATTCCTAAAACAGATCCCACCCAACGCGGCGACCTAGAACCTTCATCTCTAGGCAAGTCTCCTATACCGCTCATGGGATAATCCGGATCTCACGCCCTGGTCTTATCTCAGTCTAGAAGTTCGGATCACACGAATACTTTGGACTAAGATGCTAGGCTTGATGGGATGAGATTATAAGACAAGTATGGACGGGCAAGACCATTCGACAGACCCTTTTATATCATCCTAGACGGGTTGCACTTCTATCTAAGAAAGTACCAAAAACCATGTGCAAAGTATGCGATACTATACTACATATAAGCAGTGCATCTTTGAGCGCTTGGACTACACGTCCCAAGCCGAGCCAAAGGCCATGGGCCATGCGAGAGCTGAGCATCAATCAGTATCAGCAGCGGGGTTTCTCCGGAAGTCTTGCTTCCTTTTTCTATACTTGTCTTGATATGACTTGTTGCTAGTATGAGATCTACATGAAACAGCCCCTTTCCGGGAGCCAATAACGCCAACAGCCTACATCCTACTCTCCACCCTAGGCTTCTCCTGCGGATGGATAAACTCGGCACCAAGCCCAGTCTCATCCATGGATGGCGCCTGCATCCTCCATCCCAGCATTTTCCAAGAACCTCATCCTCATCCTGCACAAGCCACCAAAATCCTCCGCCTCCATCTCCTTTCCGAAAGCACTTTCTCCCCCATCTTCATCATCCCCCTCCCCCAGCCTCCACACCCACACCAAAACCCAAAGACTCATCCCCGCTTTCCCCTCAATCCCCATCAAAAGCTCCCATCCTACCGTGCCTGATTGATGACTCCACACCCCAACATCCCACCCGCACGTCGAGAAAACCAGGCGTCGGACTGGCGTCAAATCAGACTAGACTGTGTCGAGCCAACCGAACGGACAAAATGTTAATTTCGTCAGCCGTCGTCACAGTCACAGTCACAGTATTCCCCCTCCCTATACAGAGCGAACCACCAAACCACTAAATCAAACGAAAACCAAATCCCCAAACCCCAAAATCCCCAAACCACTATCCCCCGTGAAATGATGAAACCAAACAAAAAGAAACTCGCCCACCCCCCTTTGCCCCTTCCTTCCTTTACGTTACCCCCCCCCCCCCCCCCCCTAACCCCCCAACCCACCAACACCCGTACAGCACTCCAACACCTCCATCCCACATAACCCACAAAACGTAAACCGCACCGGACTCGTACAACCGTCCCACGCGAATCCTCCCCTCAGCACCCAGCATCAAAAACATAACATAACACCATCGCCCATCCGTCGTTGTTCCCCGGCGTCGTTGTTCACGGAGGGTCGATCGGTGAGCGGTGAGCGGTGATCGGTGAGCGTGTACGTACGTACGGGTAGGGTCGTAAGAGGCATCGTCGCGGTGGAAGTAGAAGGGGGTTTTGGCGTAGGGATCGTGATTGGGATCGGGATCGGAACGAGAGACGGGGCTGGGGGGTTGAGGGAGGGAAAGAGAGGGGAACTAGGGAGGGGTAAAGTGAGGTGTGCGGAAGGAAGCGGAGTTCGTCCTTGGGGTTGGGGGGTGGGGGGATGTTGGAGAAAAGTGGGGAGGGGGAAGGTTCTGTGTGAGTGGAATGAAATGGACGTGAGCGGCGGAAAGAAGGAAGGGAAGGAAGGAAGGGAATGGGAGTATGGGGGTAGTTGAGGGAGAGAGAAAGAGGGCTGTTGGATCGTAGTGCGTCTGTATTTATACTAGTTGACAGGTGTGAGGTTAGCGAAAGTGAGAGTAAGCAGTAGCTATTCGAGTGGGGATTATGTATGTGCAGGAGTCGGCACTTGGGGGGGGAAGAGGGGGGGTGGCTGTCTGTACTGAACGATATGAATGTTTTCTTCAATCCCGCCTTGATGCCCAGACGTTATTATGCTGCGACGATGAGCCGCATTATAGGATACATAGAATGGCGGATACCTAGTCCCATAGCGCCTCTCTTGCTCTCTTCTCTTTTCCACAAGCCGCACAGACACAATAATTCACTCGAATCCATATCACCGCCAACCAGTCCTCCCTCCTCCCCCTCACCACGCCAACCTGTCCCTCATCCCTCCCTCCCCTATCCCTACCCCTCACCCCTTGAACCTAAACCCTCCCCTTCAAAATCAGCAAAAGTACTTACTCCCCCAAACCCACACCAATAAAGTCACCCCAAACAAAAGTCCCAAAGAATCTCAGGAATTAAAACATATATAAAGACCCTCATATAGCTTTCACCAAACAGTGAACAGCATCAGGGTAAAAGACTGACGTTTTTCTCATCATAGATATGGGAAGGGAGGGGAAAGGAAAGGGTGGTAGAGTAGGGTGGGGTGCAGGAGCAAGGAGGTGTGCTAAGAAGAAGGGCACGTACTGAAGTTGCTATGGAGCGTGCGCCCTGTGAGGGACGAAAGGGTACGTGGGGTTTTGACGCGGGTTTGCGGGCTGAGATAGTGACGAGGGCGTGTAGAGAGCCGGTTGGATGAAATCCAGATAAATACATCCGTGGTTAAGAGTGCGGCTGGTAAAGAGGCGATGGCCGCGATGGAGAGACTTGGTCAGTAAAGGCTAAAGTACATGGTTGACAACGTACCGATATTGAGTAGTATGATATGTTAGATGGTCGTCTGGGTTCTCGAGCTTTGCTCCATGTCTAAGTTGTAAAAGGTTAGTTTCTCTATATACGTGTGCCACTGATATGCTGTCAGGAGGTGAGACAAGCTGTGATGTCCGATGCGGGTTGTTAATCTCGTGGAAACCCGTTGGTAGAATTGGGCCATCGAGATGGACAAGTTCCTGGCAGTAGAGCAGATGGATTGGTAAGTAGGGCAACCACAGAGCTTTGGTCCCACGCGGGTTATGCCAAAACCACTTCCATAACACAAGGTATAGCTCATTAAATGAATCCGCTTGATATTAACCATGGTTGAAATCTGGGTATCTGCGCGCTACCATCATGTTAAGCAACGCCTCGCTATTCCTAAAGTCCGTCAGTCATGATGATACAGCTTGCCAATATGTATGTCGTATCGTGTCCTCGTCCAAATCATCATGCAATAGATGCAAAAGTAGGTCATCCAAAGAAATCCTCCCCAGTGACCAAGGTCTCCCAAGGCCGGCCAGTCTGCCAAACCCTCTCCATCAGAGCCCTTGCCTTCCTCACATGGCTCATACCTAGTCCTTCCATCCTCTTTAGCCTCTCCATGATCCTCTCGCGCTGCTCCGGTTCCTGAGCGTCGCAGCCGGCCGTGAACATTGGAAACAGCAGGCAGCCTTCGGCAGTGCCACCTTTTCGCACCTTGTACAACGCACTGACGATCTCGCGGACGGCGAATTGTACCTCTGGGTCCATAGACGATTTGCCTAGGACTCTCCGGTTCACATGGATCAGACCGGCGTGATGGAATGCTTCGTTGGTGGTGACAAGCTCGAGATTATAAGAATTATCCTCAATCTGCGTACTCGCTCGTCGATGTGGACAACCCTGGTATCTGTGCATCCGGGCCTCCATCAGATCACTTTTTAATCTCTCCGCCTCTTCCCTAACCTCCAATGATGGCTGCCAGTCCTCTCTGATATTGCCAGCTGGATCTATGCGCTCATTTTCACACTTTCGAGCTAGGTCAGCGATCTTAGCAAGGATGGACACACAACGACTCGTAAAGCCGAGTAAGCAATCGATTTGGTAATCTTGATCGTGCTCCGAGATATCGGTCGCCCAGTAGTCGCCGCTGAACAGAGGTCGGTCATTCCTTCCACCACTCAGACTACCCATGACGTCCAGGTAGGCGAACCATCGGGTAAGGAAATAAGAGACCTTGTCCTTACGATGGACGGAGTTGGCACCGCCTCGAGCCAAGATCATCTGCCGGGCAATGTGGAGGTGCTGCTGCCAGGGGACTTTGACTTCGAAGGTGCTTGGGTTCACGATCTCGAGCGATGCTAGCAGAATAGCCGTTGCAAGATTGCTGTTGGATATTTGACGGGTAGGGTCGCTCAGAGTACGTCGAAGAGCGGGGAAGACATCTTGAACCCAAAGAGCAATCCTGTTGGCTGGTTCAGGATAATTGAGCAAGCGCGAGCGATGGCTAGCGGAGTATGTTAATATTAGATTAAGGAGATTCGTGTCATATAGAGCCACTGTGTGCACTGTCAGCTAGTGAGCTCAGTTAGGGTTGCCACAGTACGCACTCTGAGGCAGGATGCTCTTGAATGGATTCTCCGAGCAGTCATGCGGAACGAGCATCCTCGCCGTGTGGTTGACGAAATGGTGAAAGTAGAGTAGGTTCATTGGATTTTCTTGAAGCGTTGGCGGTAATGGTTCCAGGGACCTGGAGATGCTGACCGTGACTGGGCTGGCGTAATAGCCCGAACCTTCATTGAACCCCTCGCATGCGTTTAGACCAAACCCGAATTCCGAATACAAATCTTCATTGCTGAGATCAGCATCATGCCTGTCAATTTCGACCGTGGCCATGGTCGGTGTCACACCATTCAGTGCTATCATGTCATTGTTGTGGGGTAGGTCGAGATCCGGGAAACCACGATCAATACCATAAGTTGTCTTCTGATAGTTGAAGGGACTGGTGTTCAGTTTCCCGGGAAATCCATTGTCATTGCCATTCCCTGAGTCGGCCGGCGAGTCTTCCGAGAGTAAAGACTTCACAGACAAGCGGCGGAAGTCGTTGGAATCTTGTAGCTGCTGCGGCGAGGGTCCCATTATTGACTGATGGATGTCTTCAGAACCCCCAGACGAAGTTGCTGGTGTAGAAGGTACCCGCACACTTCCGTTGGATGGACTCGACGACTGGTATCGCGAGGACTGCGGAGATATCATGGGGCCTATCTTCATCTGTCTCGCTGCGGCGAAGTTGTTTGGCGGGAAGGACAAATTCTTTAGATGGAGGTCTTGTGCATCTATGGAAGGGCTGAGACGTAACTTCTTGGGTCTATGATCTGCAAAAGCTGCACCGGGACTTTCATGCTGATTGATATGGTTGGTGAACGAGAGTTGTGGGCTATGGAATGGGGGAGGCATGCCAGGATTCGAGAAGGAATGATAATGGCCGGTATAGGGTGGGTTTGGAGTGTCCGGGAGAGGAGGGCTTTCCATGCTGGAGTCGGCCGGAGATGGATATGGGCCGGCAGTTTGATCTCGAATGCGGCTGAGTTGTGCGGTTGAGATATGATCCCTATAGGAAGACGACTGGGCAGGATACAAGCCCGTGTAGTTTGCACTGGGATATGGTGTGGGCATAAAGCCCGTCGTTGGATTCGGACTGACTTCTCTGATGGTGGAGGCGGTGAGGACGGTATCTTGAGAGCTGGACGAACGATGCAGCTTGGTCGGGGGAGAAGCTGCACTGAAGGAGGCTTGGGTTTCATTGCTTCCTTTCCTCTTTGTCCTTCCTTCCCAGTTGAGGCGGATGCTGTAATCACACGTCTCACCCTGACGTTCACAGTTGTCACATTTTGGTCTTTCTTCGCCACACTTGATCTTTCGATTCTTGCAGGGCCTGTCGTGTTCAGCACAGGTAGGTGGACTGTAACTCTCTTCCACGCTTACCAACAACCATGGCGACTCCGCTTCTTGGGCTCGGCGCTTCCTGGCTTCTTCGGTCGAGGCATGTCAATGTCGAGGGTGTAGAGGGGAAGCTGATGGGAGGCTCTCAGGTATCAACGCTCGAGGTGTGAGCTAGTGTTGGCCAATGGTCTGGCCGGACTGTGGACGGCGATGTTTCAAGGCGGAAGAGTCATGTCTTTGGCGGGGTATAGATGATTAGACGGTGAAGCTTAGTGGGGCGGGCAGAGGGGCGTAGGGGGGTCTCTGCTGCTCCAGGCAGACGTGGTATATATACAGATGTGCCTGGGGAAAGATTGAGGCAACAGGAGGAGCACATGGTAGATAGGTTGATGGTTGGATGGAAGAGGTTTCAAGGCGACCACGGGGAAGAAGGAGACGAAGAAGAAGAAGGAGCACTAGTCTTGTTAATGATAAGCTCATATAAGGGTTGCCTGGCTTTAACTTGGGGGGGGGGAGGATGGCTTGCATTAGCTGACGGTCTAGAATTGTTCAGTTATGGGGGGATTGGGGATGACTTGGGATTTAGGCTGAAGATGTCGAGGGATTAAATGCGAGAAATGATAATAATAAATAATGATAAATAATAATAAAAAATCAATTAATAAATGATACTTAAAAATGATAAGATACAATAAGAATGATTTAAAAATAAGAATCAGATATGACAAGAATTGTGTAACATCAGGCTAAAATTACAAATAATTCCCTTGCTGGTAAACATCTGATGCATCATCACTTTCCAGAAAATCAATTCCAATTTAAATCGAAAAAAAAAAAACAATAAAAAAACCCCCCGACTCGTACAATTCCAAAAAGTCTATTGAAATCTTGGCAAGAGATTGATTAGATTAGATCGCCAAAAGCATGCAGTTCCCCATCATCGATATCTCAATCTCCGACAAGTACAACTACTTCCAAGGTGCCGCCTTACAAGACTTGTACATTACATTTATGCTGTATTGAATAATACAAGGATAAACATTGAATAAACAAATCAACAGAAGAATACCCTCCTTTATATAATGACCGACAAACACCCCCTCCAACGTCTCCCCTCCCCCCAACCCGCTTCCCTCTCCGCCGCCGTCCACGTATGATCTATTCCCAAATCCCCTCCTCCCCTCTCCCACACCTCACTAATCCCTTCCACCAGCTCATCGGCCTCTCCTCCTTCATCTACTCCTTCAAATACCTCTCCGACAACCCAACCCCCATCAACGACGCCTACGGCTGGCACTTCCAATACCTCACCATCATCGGCCTCGCCCTCGCCCTCCTCACCTTCACCACCGGCCTCCTCGCAAACACCACCTTATCCCCCACCCTCTTCCGCCTCAAAAACACCCTCTCAATCTGCACCACCCCCCTCCAAGTCCTCATCAGCATCCTCTACTGGTCCCTCCGCATCATCGACAAGAACCTCGTAATACCAGAATGGGCCCAGCTGCCTCTAGCAGCGGATCTGAGCTTCCACGCCATCCCCAGCATCCTCCTCACCGTGGATTTCCTCCTCTTCTCCCCACCATGGACCGTCTCCGCCATGCAAGCCTTCACCATATCCAGCGCCCTCGCCTTTCTCTACTGGCCCTGGGTCGAGACGTGCGCGCAGCATAACGGATACTATCCCTACCCCATCTTCGACATGGTGAGTACGAAAGGACGAGTGGGGCTTTTTACCCTGAGCGCACTGGTGATGACGGGGAGTACCGTGATGTTAAAAGCTCTCTACGAGACCGTGAATGGGAAGGAGCAACTGGAATCCACGAAAAGGCAAGGGCAGGGAACGCCATTAGATGAGAGCGCCATCCCCGAAGCAGCGGGTGGCATGGCGAGGCAGGCGGATTATATGGCCAAGGGGATGGGGATCCGAGGATGAGTTTTTGGACCATTTGCATCTTTGAATCCACTCAAGTCAAGTAACAACAAAAAAGCGATTTACCAAGGATCTCAGACGCTTGGCTAGTGTACACGAAGATCTCTGTACCATGGTCAATCTCAAGCCGAGGAAATCGAAAGACATTCAAATAAATAGAAAATAGATGAAGAATTATAAAAGCTCCCCTGCGCGTAAGTAAGGTCGGTCGAGAAGAAAGAGCTACCCTATCCGACTTCCAGATGGTGAGCATTGGCAACTCAGGATTACGGGAACAACCGGCTTGAAGCCTAATCTCAAATAGAATCTTAAAAACGAATCTATGTATACAGACTACCGAGGGTTGAAAAATCTACATGGTATGGACTGATCAAAAGTATTGGGAAGAATGTTGTCCACAGCTGCTTTCTGCTATTGAATACAAACTATGTGCCAGAATCATCCCACACTAATGCAACAAATCCCAATGTACGCCTACTCAAAAATTCAAATCCAACCATGACTGCTACACTTCCCCCTCCATTTTCAACCTTCATAATACTTCTTAAACCGATCCCTCTCCTCCCACCCCAACTCCTTCACCACACTCCAACAAGTCAACAACAAGCTCGGAAACTTCCTCGACCAAAAGCCCAAATATCCCGCAGGCAACGGGCCCACCCTCTCCTTGACCGCGTCCGGCATGTCTTCGTAGTGATTCTTCTTGTTCCGCAGCGCTCGCAGTAGATCAAGCAGACTTTCCCCCTTGTACTTGCGCTGCTTGCCCAGGGTGTCTTTGAACGACTGAGGTAGTGCGCGCAGAAAATCACCGCCGTATTCTTTATTGATGCGAGGGGCGTGGCTTTCGAGGTATGCAAGAGGCTCCGACGGCTTGTCTTCCCGCTCGTTGTACTTCTCGGATTCAAAGGCATCGCTGACATGGCAAAGGAACTCCAGACGATCTTCGGCACCCCAGAAGAAGGGATGTGTCAGGATGGTTGCGGCATCAGGCCTTTCCTTTGGGTTATGACTCAACATCTGGCCAACGAGCACTTTCGCTTCCCACTGGTAGTCTCCCAAAATTGTCAAAGCTTCTAAATCGTACAAGCCTTTGACGATATTGGCTTCTCGCATGAATTTGCCGTCCTTGTCAAAAGGATGTGATCCTTGCGTCAGGCAGTAGTAAAAGACACAACCGAGAGAGAATATGTCAATTGCGCGTGTTGCGCGGCGGTTGGTTTGCGGGTCGACAACAAGCGGTTCGGAGTTGTTGGTCATGTCTGAAGTCACAGGATTGAGGGCGGAATTCGTCGACTTCAGCAGGGGGTCGTCATCGACAAGCAGCTCGGGGGCACGCCACCCAGAAGTGCCTGCGGCAAAGGCGGTTGTCGCCCGGAATGAATTTTGGTCGCCTTCAAGCTTCTTACAGAGCCCGAAGTCCGAAATGAGGAGGCGCGGTGGCTGCGTCGTAGACTGATTGGCAATGGTGAGTTTGGGTGCTGAAACCAAGATGTTGTGCGGTTTGATGTCTCGATGAACGATTTTGAGGGAGTGTAAATAGTGGATTCCGGAGGTAATTTGCTTCAATATGTTGGGTGTATTGAGCCCGCTGAAGGGAACCAACGCCGGAAAGTCCCTCGGTCTCTCGATCACATCGAGTAGTGAGGCAGGACAAAGCTCGAGAGCGATGTAGAGGAAACTACCAGCAGTCTCTTTGTCAAAGTATCGTATGACGTTGGGATGGTCATCATGCTGTTGAAGCAGACTGACCTCATGAGAGGCAACATCATAGAACTCCTTGAGCATACGCTTCACAGCAACATCCCTACCGCCAAAAGAGCCCTTGAACACCATTGTTCCGTGGCCACCATGCCCCAAAATGTCATCCAAGTTGACGCTCAAATGTCCGATTTTGATGACGGGTCCAGTGACTTCGGTCATATCGCTTGCAGGTGGAGGAGAGGCTTGAGGAGAGGCTTTGATGCTTTCCGGCTGTACCGCTGCTTCCGACGATATCTTAGAGACTTCTTTTGTCGTCCCCTCGGTATCATCTTTGGATTCGTGCTTGCTGTCGGTTCTGTTTTTCTTGTTACGCTTGACCCCCCCTCGTTGCCCGCGACGAGCCTTCTTCTTGCCGGGCAGGGGGGATCCCATTTCTTCAACTTCGTCCGGTCCGGGAGATGGGTCCTGTGTCCGATCGCCGCTAATTGTTTCGTTACGGCCACGATCTTGCAGGGAGTCAGTTCGACTACGAGACAAGTTTGATGGCGGCTCTAGCATTGTAGGACTGGCTTCAGTGATGCCGCCCTCTGCCTTGATTGCGATTTCTTTGGGTTTGTCATCCTCGACGATTGAAAGATTCTCTGGCGCGTACGGCATTGCCGTGACGGGGGATGATGGTACGGAAGGAAATTGCTGCTGCAAAGAGGGTATACTTTGCTCTAGCTCCAAACGCTTTCTGATGTGCCTGAAGATTGGCCTCCAATTGATATATAGAAAGGTACCCACGGCGAGGATGAAACACAGAACGAATATGTCAGAGAAATTGTCGACAGCAGTCCCAATGATTTTGCTATTACCTATGATTGGCAACGAGGTTGACAAAGACGAATCTTGGGAAACTTCGATTTGGGATTCTTTGGCCGCAGGGATTTCGGGTCCAGAAATTGTTAGACCACTACCTGGTCTTGGCTCCAGCTCAGAAAGTGCATGTACGCCGACGAAGCCTTCCTGGCGCTGGGCGAGGGTCAAAGAGTGCATTGATGTGGTCATTTCCACCCAATCTCTATCGTAGCATTGGGCCGCCTTCGCTTTGCCGGTCACTAATGGATAGGTATTCTCAGACATAGCGAACCATCCTCCAGCTTCGGTGTGGTTGATAAATATCCGATTCTTTGCGCTAAAGGTATCATAGATCTCGTTGTCGACAGGGCCCACAGGCTGAGGCAACACTATAAGCTGCGGATCATGATCATCGATCAGCATCGGACGGGCTACGTCAAAGACTCGGACGACGGGAGAGGAGAGCTTTTGGGTATATGACTTCTGCCTGTCCATGATCTGGCCGTAGTCCCAGCCGAAGATGCTTCCGTCGTGTAATGGATAGATGTACTTATTGTCCATGGTGCTAGAGTACTGGCTATGCAAGTCCCCATCTCGAGTATTGGGGCCCCACTCTGAGTATTTCAAGGTACAGATGGGCTCGGTGGTATCGCGATTTTGAATTGTGATTGTGTATTCAGTCCTGCCAAGGACAAAAGAGCCTCTGGTGGCGCACTCTTCATCGTCAAGGACATCAAGGCCGCCCGGTTTTGGGCATCTTGGCTCTTTGCTCAGAGATCCTCCAGAACCGAAGACTTTGCTGATGGTGCCTGTCGTTGCATCCACTGTATAGAGCTTGGTCTTCTTCTCTCCATTGTAAACCACAGCAGGGTCTACACTTTCGTATGGCGACATGTCAGCCACTAACTGCTTGACTGTTAGGTGCAACTTCTGTAAGCCACCCAGGCCGCCTTGATTGTAGATGTAGATATCACCGTCCCGGCTGGGCTCCACAATCCAAAGAAAGTCGTACTCGGGCTTTGATCCATCGAGCAGTGAATTGTTTGGTACATGGTATACCGTCTCGACCATGGGTCTATCCACCTCCAACTTCCATTTTGGTGCTCCTGTCTTCCTATCTCTTGCGTGGATGGATCCGTCTACGGTCGCCAGTAGTACAAAGTCCTCGACTTGCCAGTCCTGCAACGAGCGCGCATTGAGCGGCGTAGTAAGCCCGGCTGACTTGCCAGAGCCTCGGGCAGGTTGGACAGCTCGCACAGCACGGTCTTCGCCGGCCAGAGCTAGAGGGTTTGTAGAGACGGCGCTCGCTTTTCGTTGGTTCAGTGTTGTGTCTTTTAGATGTTTGTAGTCTGTGGTCTCGAATTTACTTTCATCTTGAGTGCCAGATGATGCGGCGTGTGTGTGGTGGTCAATGGCAGGGTGCTCGTGTGGTGATTTGCGATGTTGTTGCTGAGGCAGCTGCTGTGAGGCCAGCAAGAGAGGTAGTATGAGCAGAGATACAGCCAATGCTGAAACCACCGTCCTGGCATGGCCCGGAGGCCGACGCATGATGGTGGGGATGGATGCCCGTTCGGTGGATCAATAATTAGCGTTGATGGTTTCGATGCAAGAAGAGGGAAAAGTGCATTGGTCCAGCCTGATTGAAAGGCAAGACATTGTGGAAGCAAGCAGGTTGTATACGAGTGAGGACGTTATAAGTAGGATATAACCAAATAGATGTAGATATGTAGGTTGATGTAACAGTGGGAAGGAATGCAAGGGGCTTGTTGAAGGATGTCAGACGAAAGGGCGTAGCAGATGGGGAATACTTCGTAATATATTATGGGCGCTAACTTGCTCAGCCGAACCTGTCGCAGTCTTACCTGATTAGGATCTAGCTCTTTCTCAGATCTGGAACCCCCCCGATTGTCCGCCCAATCACAAAAGGGAGTCTAGAGCGGCCTCGGCCCGATGTATAGCCGCGTTTTCCAACAGGTACGGAGGTACGACTTCGAGCAACGACAGAAAACATGCTTTGTACATATTCAGTTTCGAACCAAGTACAAGAAGCAACTTCAAACCGTTGTTTGATCCTTTGTCGCCTTTTCAACTTCAACATCAAAAAGTGGGACGCCAGCATTCAGTGGCAAGACGATCGATGGTAGAAATGTCAAAGCGGCATTTGCAGGTACCTTAGATGCTTGCAGGCGGAGCTGAACATTTTTTATGCCTCCCTCCCTGATGCCGGCATGAATAAATGTGGCAAAGCTTCCAATCAACATCCATGACAAATCTCTATCTGCTGCTTGGCAGGTCGCTCAAACTCCGCTCCATGCACATGATCGGATATTAAAGACTTTCCCACCATCACCTACATCCTTTCCCGTTTCCTTGGTGCGCTTCGAATGATGTTGTCAACCCGTAACAGGAGCTGTAAAAATGTCAGTCACACGACCACCGTGTCCACTGCCAGCATCCTCTTACCTCTGCTGCTTCACTGGCAGAAGATACCACAGCCCGCTTCAGCTTGTAGCTCTCAATCACTCCCAGCTCCCTCATGTCTGCAATGCCACCCCCAGCTCGCAGGAGATCCAATCCTGAGCTCGTCATCCCTTTGTATATCGCCGTCTTCAGCCTTGCTACCAGATCACTCGAATCGAATCCGGCATTGTCCGCAAGGATGGTGGGAAGCTGACGCAGTGCAGCTGCAAAAGAGTCCACCGCGATTGCCTTTTTGCCTGTAACATTCGGTGCGGCCTGCTCAACCGCCTTAGCCATGACCATCTCTGCGCATCCCCCACCGAGCGTAGTCTTGGGTTCCCGCACGGTCTGGGACAGCACAGCCAAGGCGTCATGCAATGACCGTTCAGCCTCATCCAGTAACTGCTCGGTTGCTCCGCGTAATACAATGGTGCAGGCTTGTCCCGCCGCAACGCCCGAAAATTTGATCAACGTATCTTCTCCAATGATAACCTCTTCAATAAGGTCACAGTGGCCCAACTTTACACTTTCCGGATGGTCAAAGGTTGAGGCAATCTCTCCTCCGGTGACCAACGCTAATCGTTCAATGCCGTCGAAATCTGCGTGTTCTATCGAAACGATGCCAGCGTCCGAGAAAAGCTGCTCCGGCCAGTTATATATGAGCTGTCGATTGACGAAACAATTGATGCCGTGACTCTTGATCTTCTCCACCTTAGCCTTCATCTTCTCCCGCTCAGCCTTTTCTAGCTCGGCTAATTTTCCTGTCGACTCGACCTTGACCCTCGCCCCAAAGATCTTGATCTTGTCCGTGTCCATGGCGGTATTAGCAACAAGTATCTTGGCATTCTCAAGTCTCTTCGGTTGATTGACGCCTATCTGCTTGTCCAGGATGAAGCCCTCATCCAGATAAGAGTCATTCAGCTTTCCGCCAGCCTTCTTGATTATTTGGATATGACTTAGATCCGTAGAGCCTCTCATCCGCAAGACAGCATCACAAGCAAGCTCCGCGAAATGATTTCGATCCTGACTGAGCACCTTGGAGCTGAGTGTTGTCCGTGCTATTGCCATAAGATCCTTACGGAACGCCTCCTTATCTCTGCTGTGGTCGACGGCTGTGGCTTCCAGGGCAGCAAGGGCCACATTACTTGCTATCCGATAGCCTTCAATGATTGTTTGTGGATGTATCTTCTTCTCCACCAACTTCTCCGCCTCCCGTAGTAACTCTGCCGCCAATACCGTTACAGACGTAGTTCCATCTCCGACTTCGTCGTCTTGCACCTTTGATATATTGACGAGCACTTTTGCTGCCGCATTATCCAATGCTATTGCTTTGAGGATTGTGGCACCGTCATTTGTGACCATTATCTCGCCTGTTGAGCTAGTCCAAGTCAGCATCCGAGGCTGTGGAAAGGTGTAGGGGCACAGGTACGCTGATTGTAATATCTTATCCATTCCCTTCGGTCCCAGTGTGCTTTTGACCAAGTCGCCCACGGCGATTGCGCCGACAAAAGCGGAGAGACGCGCATTCTCGCCCTTCTCTTCTGTGACCTCGTCGGCGAAAATCTGGGTAGGATTAAAGGCAGCCTAGGGATGGTGAGTTCCTGCCTGACATGTGTCTTAGAGTCACGCACCATGATCGAGATGGCCAGATAGAAATGTGGCAGACTTTTTGCGGGGAAGGTCAGTCGCCAACATTTGAAGATCTGGATGAGACGCGTTTTTGCATGGTATTTTTCGATTTTAACGCTACTCTAGCCCACGGATAAATTACGCGAGTAAGCCCTAAGGTAGGCAGTTTCAGCACGAGACAACAGACACTTGACATTGATATTCTATATTCTCCGCATTTATCTCCTCTTGTGTTTGGTGTTTCCATTTGCTAAGAACCAGTCATTTCTTCAAACAGCATTGAATTGAATCTTCGCCTATCGTTCGTGTGACCTACATCTTTCTCTTGCAGACGTTTGGGATCCCGGTTGAGTGGTCCGAGTGGTCCAAGTTCTAAAGGTGTGCTGCTGGCTTACCGGGCCACCTGCTCTGTCCTCAAACGGTATTCTTTTCCAGTTCAACCTCTTATATAGAGCAAGACGGTCCTCCTCGGCCGAGTCTGTGCCTCATCTCATCTTCCTTCGATTCTTGTACATATTGTATATACTGTGTGCTCTTTTTTTCTGTAAATACTTTTCTTCGCCCGACCATTCCGTTTGCATCTTCTTTCTTCCAAGATCGATCCACGCGCACGCGGCCCCTATCTACAGACCAGCATCTGTAGAACCAACGCAATGGCTACTGTCAATATCGCCCTGCAGAATCAGACAAGTTCCAGTACCGTATACGCCTACATCACTGGCCAAGCGCTCGACAACAACAACGCTCTTTTCCTACTCCAATCCGATGGCAAGACTTTCTATTTTCCAACATCGCCTTCCTCTACCGGCTCGCCCCTTAGCCAGGATTGCGCCATCCCTCTGGGTGCTCCTGGTAATACGACAACCGTCACTGTTCCTCACCTTGCGGGAAGCCGTATCTGGTTCTCTGTCGATGGCACTTTGACCTTCCTTCTCAACCCCGGTCCTGCCCTCGTCGAGCCGTCTGTAACCAATCCATCAGACCCAAATATAAATTTGTCTTGGGACTTCTGCGAATTTACCTTCAATGCCGCCGAGCTTTTCGTTAACATCACCTACGTCGACTTTGTCTGCCTCCCTATTTCCCTCACTCTGACCAACTCCTCCAACGCAACGCAGCATGTCTCAGGCATGGCATCCAACGGACTCGACACCGTCTGCCAAGCCCTGAGGGCCCAAACCGCCTCCGACGGCGCAGGCTGGTCCTCCCTCATCGTCCCAAAGCCCTCCGGCGGCAATCTGCGCGCTCTGAGCCCCAACAACGGCATCGTCCTCAACTCCTCTCTCTTTAACGGCTACTACCAAGACTACGTCAACCAAGTTTGGTCCCGCTACACCTCCCAACAGCTCTCCATCGACACCCAAGCAACCTGGGGCACTGTATCCGGCCGAGTCGACGCTTCGTCCTCCCTCCTCGATTTTGGCAACGGTCTGACCTTCACCCAGCCCTCCGCCGCCGACATCTTCAGCTGCTCCACCGGCCCTTTCGCCCTCGGCTCCAATGTCGAAAAGGGCGCCCTCATCGCTCGCCTCAGCGCCGCCTTCAACCGCTCCACTCTGCTAATCGACTCCGTCGTGCCGACTGGCACCCCGAATCAGTACTACCAGGATGCGACTACGAACCACTATTCTCGGATCGTGCATGCGGCCAACTTGGACGGAATAGGCTATGCGTTTCCGTACGACGACGTGACGCCGACTAATGGTGTAAATCAATCAGGTGCGGTGCAAGATCCGAATCCGCGGTTGTTGACCGTGGCCGTTGGTGGTGGGAACACATCTAGTGGGTTGACTACGCAGACGTAGTGGAATGAACAAGGTGGTTTGGTGGCATGAGGGGTGAGTCTCGAGTTTGAGTCAGGATAAATTGGATTCTTTGAGTTGGAAATTGCAATCATAGTCACACATTCGCACATTTTTGTATCTCTTTTTTCACTTTCTGTATCGTTGGACACATGATTCATGTTTAGTACATAGTCCGTCTTCAGTTGTACATAGCATTCATTTTTCCAGTCAACGATGATCTGTTATGAATACAAAGTACCAAACCTTCAGCTCCTCGACCTAGCCAGGCACATATGATATTAAAGGACCTAATACAAGCGAAACAAAATGCGAAATGGGTATCTTGAGTGACCGCAGCAGAAACAGACCAAGTTCATCTCCTCTGTAATAACTCGTTACCACGGCCAAGGAGCTCGAAGACAACAACGTCGAAATCCACTCCTGCATATGAATATCGTAATGTATTTTAAATACCCTAATGTACCTTGGAAATAGCGTGCGTTTCCTTGGCAAGGGTCCGGACAATTACATCGTCGCTGCTGCAGGTCAAACGGGTAAACTTGGAGACAAACAAATATTACACCTCCTACTACAACAATGCTTCCTACACGCAAGATACTTCTCTGCCTTTGACCTCCATATTGCGCCACCACCATGTCTACTTGGACCATGGAGGCCCACGATGGCTACAAGGACCAAAGTAAGAGTCAAAATCAAAGAGACATCATCACTCAATCCGTCATCTCCATTGCTCTCGGCTTCTTCGCTTTCCTCGCCTTTTGTTTCCTGAGACCAAGATGGACATCTCTCTACGCTGCGCGTAAGAAACAAAAAAATGCAGCTTCCATACTCCCAGAGCTCCCAGACACCTTTTTTGGATGGATCCCCGCGCTTTATCGCATCACCGAGGATCAAGTACTTGCGTCGGCCGGCCTTGATGCTTTTGTGGTAAGTACCTCGAGGCAATTATACATACTTAAACGTCTAACGCAATCGCAGTTCCTTCACTTCTTCAAGATGGCCACAAAGTACATAGCCATCACCTTCTTCTTCTCACTCGTCGTCCTATTGCCAGTACACGTACACGACACTGGAAATTATGGTCTGCCGAACCCCGGAAACTACACAGCCAACAGTACCACTATCTTTGGAGCATACTGGGATGCATCGCCTATGCTGGACATGGCAAGCTCAAGGAAGGCTCCGAAGGGCACGGAGAAAAAGCCGACGGACTTGATGCTCTGGATCTACGTCGCCTTCGTATACCTATTCTCTGTCCTTGCCCTGTACCTTATCGTTACAGAGACCAAAAAGGTTATTCGCATTCGCCAGGATTACCTTGGCAGCCAATCCACTGTCACGGATAGGACCATCAGACTCTCTGGTATACCCGAGGAACTACGTTCCGAGGAGATGATCAAGGAAGCGATCGAAAATCTCCAGATTGGTAAAGTGGAAAGTGTCCTGTTGTGCAAGGATTGGAAAGAGTTAGATGATCTGGTTGCCCGCCGAACGAGCGTTTTGCGGAAGCTTGAAGAAGCGTGGACTGTACATTTGGGCCGCCCAAAACATGGGGGCAACAGAGTTCTACTTCGTGCTTCCGGAGGGAACGCAAATCATGTTGATGAGGTTGAAAATCTTCTTCATGGCAACAATAACGAACAACCTCACGTGGATACGGCTACATCAGATCGTCCGATGACACGGATATGGCACGGATTTCTGGGTCTACAAAGTTTACGAATCGATGCTATTGATTACTATGAGGAGAAGCTCCGTAAGCTGGACGAGAAAATCAAATCAGCACGCAACAAGGTCTACAAACCTACTCCATTGGCATTCGTCACTCTGGACTCAACCGCGGCAGCAGTAAGTAGTGAAACCGGAAAAGGCTCGGCAACGCTGACAGCTCTTAGCAAATGGCTGTACAGGCAACAATGGACCCCGAGCCAATGAAGCTGCTTGCTAACGTTGCTCCGGCCCCCTCGGACGTGGTGTGGCAAAACACGTATCTGTCAAGATCCAGTAGAATGCTTAGGGCGTGGTCTATCACTTTCGTGATTGCTATCCTCACGATCTTCTGGTCGTTGCTATTGGTCCCTCTGGCTGGGCTACTGAGCCTCGAAAACATCGGCAAGGTCTGGCCACAGCTGGCGGAGGCCCTCTCCAGCCACGATATTAGCAGATCTTTGGTCCAGCAAGGTCTCCCAACGCTACTTATTTCGCTGTTAAGTGTGGCTGTTCCATATCTTTACTACTGTAAGTCATCATTGACCCGAGGCCTACGAACGGAAGCTAATGCTGTCTAGGGCTGTCGACGCTTCAAGGCATGATCTCGCAAGGTGATGTCGAAATGTCGTTGATATCCAAGAACTTTTTCTTCACTTTTTTCAACCTCTTCGTCGTCTTCACCATCTTTGGGACGGCCTCGAACGCTCAGGGATACTTCACCCAGATTGGAGATTCTCTGAAAGACACCACAAGCATTGCGTTTATTCTGGCCACTTCCCTGAAGAACCTTGTCCTGTTCTACATCAATTTGATCATACTTCAAGGGCTTGGGCTGTTTCCCTTTCGACTGCTCGAATTTGGCAGCGTCGCGTTGTATCCGATATACCTGATTGGTGCCAAGACCCCTCGAGGTACAAAGCCTATCTGCATACCGCACAATGTCTCTGGCAGTTGCTGATTGAGGATATAGATTACGCAGAACTGGTTCAGCCCCCTGTCTTCAGCTACGGCTTCTACCTGCCTCAGACCATACTCATCTTCATCATCTGCATCGTGTACAGCGTTCTGCCGGGCTCCTGGTTTGTGCTGTTCTTTGGCCTGCTATATTTCATCATTGGAACCTTCATCTACAAATACCAGCTCCTTTACGCGATGGACCACCGTCAGCACTCCACCGGTCGAGCATGGTCTATTATTTGTAATCGCATTGTACTCGGCCTTGTTGTCTTTCAGCTTGCCATGACTGGTATTCTGGGATTGAGCCTGGCAGTGTACCGTGCGATCTTGATCGTCCCTCTGCTTGCGTTCACAATCTGGTTCATCGTCTTCTACCAGCGCACTTACGAGCCACTGATGAAATTTATCGCCATTCGCAGCCTCATTCATGATCCGCCTTTCGGAGCGTTGGCCCAGGGCGAGTCAAGATACGAGAGCGAGACTTCGAGGGGTCGCGATGTCGATGAGGATCAAGAGACAGGTCTGCGTTACATCAATCCTAGCTTGATCACGCCCCTGGAAGACCTGTGGCTTGCAAAAAGGCGCCCGAACGGATCGGCTCAAAATGGCGATGGTGGTGCGGAAGAGGATGTATGATTCTTTCGACAATAGGCTGGTGTGGTCTCATGATTCACGTCGTGGCATAGCGCGTCTGGCATTTTGTATGGCGTTTATGCATTGCCACAGGCATTGGGAGGATTGATCTAAATAGCATTATACCCGTCCGCATGGGCCATGTTGTTCTTCCCATTCATAAGATCGCTCTTTCTACTTTCGACCAAAAAAGACGCGCTTGCGTCTAGACTGCTGACTCGTCCAAAGGCGCCTATCCATTATACAGCAGCTTACTCTAGGCATAGACCACCCATATTCTTTAACAGCACGTCTTTTAGACGTGCAACAGCGTTTACAACGTCTTCGCAAATCCTGCTCTCACGCGGGGTCGCCGGCCTTGACCCTGAACAGGCAGACTGCTTGGACCCTACTTCAGCGGCTCCACTGGTAACCATCCTAGAAAACGCCTCTGTTCACATTCTCTACGTTGGACCATCTTCAATACCCGAAGTTACTAGATTGGCTGCAGACCATCCAAATTGCTTGGAAATGAGTCATTTGGAGCTGGACTCTACCAGGGATGCAGGACATCTCGTCGCCTCAGACGACACCCATACACCTCTCAGAGCTAAGGCCTCCCCTCGTTCGACGCCTTCCAATTCCGCCCATAGCAGCTTTTCATTCCGGGTTGCATCCGAACGAGCACGGTCAGCTACGCCATCAAGTGAAGAGGGAAGCCCCATCAGAGGCCGTACGCTCGTTCGAGTCCCCGCGCATAAACGGCCTGAGCTCCGGGCGATGACCAGAAGTCAAGCAGGCTCAAATATCGGTGCTCTTGATAGCGCTATAACGCGTCAGCGATTTCTGAGCCGAGATCTCTCTGATGAGCCCGAAGAAATGTACGGCTGTTACATGGAACCCTTACCATTTGAGAGGTTCCGTTACTCTCTGTCGGAAGAGCTACACAAGGCCACGAGCTTCAACAACTCTATTGACTTGACGAGTTTCGGAGGCCATCGTGATACCTTCGCTATACTTGGTCTTCGCCGTATGCAGATCCGAGGCCCCGAGCTCCCAGCAACATTCTTTCGGCGACTCTTAGACTACATCAACTTCAATGAATACCTGGCTATTCGCCTTTCATGCCGCTGCTGGTCAGCCGGTATCACTCTCGCTCGTCCTGTCGTCATGCCGGCTGTCTACAAAATTCCAGTCGAAATTCTCGAAAAGATTTACGCCTGCCTCTCTCCCGTTGATCTAAACGCCGCGCGGCATACGTGTAGAGCGTGGATGATTGGCAGTCTGGAAGAGAAGCTTCTAACAAGAGCGCTCAAGGACGGCGGCTGGTGGAGAGCCGCAAAGGCTGATATGGATCTGTACGAAGAATTGAACGGGCTTCGGACTGCCGACAGTATCAATGAGGAGTGGCTTTTAAGCAAACGGCTGGCTACCGAGTGCTCTCTACGGTCAGACTGGACCGGTAATGGGCTTACCAAAGACCGGTCGTCATCTACGGGCTGCGAATTCAATCATACTGGTATCACCCTTACGTCCGAGACCGATTTTTCTGAGCTGAGCACTGGCTGTAACCCTTCTTATATGGGAAGTTCCCACCACGGATCCGCGGTCCACTTTACAGTCAGTATCTGCTGCAAATATCTCCTCGTTACTGAAGGTTGCCTCATCTACGTCTACTCTTTGCGAGATCAGACCCCAAACTTACACCCATATGGCGGTCATCTTTCGCCTGTGACCACTGTCATCTGCCCTCACCGCGTTATGGCTGTAAGCATGGATACATCGTCTCAGCGCTTAGGCGTCGCAGCTCTCATGGAGGGTCGAGTAGGCCTAGTCTGCGACCTCCATGAGAATACCCGGTCATCATCACGGAAACGGGCCACTCCGCAGGTGTTGTCCAACATCAGGCATGACGACAGCTCTCCAATCCATAGTCATGTCTCTCCTGGTGAGGCTGTCACCGAAGTTACTTCTCCTCATGAGTACGCCACTTTTCACGCAAGTCCCAGCGATCATGCTTTTGCTCGAGCCATTGCAGAAGCAAGTCTTCCAGAAGCCAATGGTGCCCACGACATCCGCATGTCTTCGAGAGTGGATGACACTCCCGTTGCTGTTGAGCCCAGGCCTTTCGGAGACTCCTTCACAAACCCCGGCTATATACCTCTCGAGACCGGTATACGCTCCATCTATCGCAACCTCTGTTCCGCGGAAGACCCACCTAGAAGCGTAGCAATCTGCCCGCAGCGCCGCTGCATTGCCTTTGGCTGCTCAGCGGGTATCGAACTTCACTGGGTCGATGCCCTGACGGGGCAGGACCTCAATCGCTGGTTCCCACTCACTGCGCCGAGCGACCTCCTATACTTCCTTCCGCCTAGACCAGGCGGGGATTCTACAAAGAAGCTAAGGCTGATCAGCAGCGCCTGTCATCCCGCGGAGAACGAAGGACTTGTAAGCAGGTTCTTTCCCGGTACGAATACCAGTGCGGCTAGACAACATGATATGACTTGGGATGAAGGGCTGGCTGATCCTAGTGCTTGGGACAATGCATGGAGAGGTTCAGGATGGTGCGATCACTATCGCGCTGTGCCTATCAGTGATGGTTGGAATGTCTTGTTTACCGATCCAGTAGAAGGGAACCTGTGTTTAGGTACGGATGCACTGCCTGGAGTCGGAGCTACGAAACTCACCAGGAGATTTATTTTCATGGGACCAAGCGAATTTGGCAGGACTCTAGTGCCCAGAGTCTACACAGCTGGTCGCGAGTTGCATTGGGGTGTCAGGGTTGCGGTTGCCTATGGAGAAGCTATATGGCTATTCGTGCTGCCACCTGATGTCTTCTTTGGTCATCAAGAGAAGACAGCCGAACGGCAAGACGGAGAAGATCCCAACACAGTTGAAGAACCATTGAGGATTGAAGGCGTCAGGATCGGTCATATGCAAGGACTCGTAGATCTCGCCGTCGACGCGTCCGGTGGCGATCTCACTATTTGGTCCTTTGCAGTCGATGGTATGGCCTATGCTTGGCAGATCATTGGCCGACAACAATGTGTGGAACAAAGGGTCGTACTGAAAGACGGCACGGTCAGGGCTCTAGTAGACGCGGATGGTGACACCTACATGTCCAACACGTCCCAAGCAGCCGTGCACTTTGATGGCGCCGCACCTCTACGCCCGTCCCTGCAACCATGGATCCACAACTACTTCTTCCTCGGCCCCGACGACCGCGTCATAGACCATGATGGCGATATCAACATGCCCGATACTGACGCCAAGGAAGACGAAGGTTACGCTTCCGGCGAAGACGGTGGTGGTGCTTTTGCGATCTATGCGCCGCCGCTTGGGGGTCGGTGGAGCGAAGAGGAGGATGCGGATTGGGTGCCTGATTATTTGGCGCAGAGGGGGGAGGGCATGGAGGATGAGGATGAGGGGTTGGGGGTGGGGATCGATGTGTTGGCGTTGACGAAGCTGGAGATGGAGGTTTTGTGTGGGTAGGGGGGATGCGATGGGTTGGGGGATCCGACGGACGGATAGATGTGTGTAGAGAGGAGAGAGAGAAGAGGTAGGTTATGGAAGCGTAGAGTTGGTATTATTATTATGATTATGATTACTATGATTGAATGCGGCTCCCGTCCCATCCTAAGTCTCCTTGATATGTTGTAACGTTGATAACAGCCCAGACGCAGGCGCAGGCATAAGTAGGAAAGAGGTTTACCTTACTTATCATCCCGTACGTCGCCGTCGTCAGCGATCTGTTTGAAGTCTAGATATGTGTATGTGTATGTGTATGTGCATGCAAGGCGTCTTGTCTATATTCAGCAATCTGCATTCAGGAACCAGGCTTGGAGATCGTGTTACTCGTACACGACGGGGGAAGGAGTCTATGGATTGAAGAATTTTTTATTCTATCACATCACAGCCCATCATCCTGTTTCCTATTTTTACAGAGCGGATAGCCATCTCTCATCCCGTCAGCCTAGGCGTTTTACAGACCAGATACGCACCCCATACCATCCCATCGTGCTGTCGTATAGACCGAATACACATCCTATACCATACCATATCATATCGTACCATCCTATCACGCTGTGGCCTGTAAGGTAGTTAGGGATACGTATAGATGCTTTATGTTATGCGACTCTCATTCTTCATCGCCATAACTGGCTCGACATTTTCTAATGATACGGAGACAGGAAGGCGGGGAAACGAGTTCTAAAACATATAGATGAGGTTTATTATACGACCACCATTCTTTCATTTTCGTCATCTTCATCGCCATAATTGGCTCAAAAAAAAAATTCAAAAAAGCGCGGAGACAAGCTCTCAGGAACTCCCATATCGCAACCCCGATACCCTTAGACAGATGCAAAGCGTAGCCTCATATTTATCTATCTATCCCCACATGCGTGATTGGTGACTGATGAAATCTATTCTTTGTCCCTGACTTTTCCCCCAAACGCAAGAGGAAAAACTCGTCATCAGAAACACTGTCAAGAGCGCGGTCCTACTTACTCCCTTAAATTTATGATTAGCCATCTGTATGAATCGCCACTCGCGGCAGAAGAAAGGAAAAGGTAAGGTATGGTATGGTAAAAGGCAACGTCAATCATATTTTATGGGTGTGAGAGTCTCCATGGGATGCGACTGCATAAACACAGCGCTCAGATTTCAACAACATTTTATTAATCATAGACCAGCATAGGGCAGCGTAGAACAAGGGAAGGACGACGTACCGTTTGGACATGTGCTCTGGATTGGATTCGGTATCCGAGCGAGGTCCCCATGGCCCAAACCTGCCGACTTGGCGTACTAGGTTCCTAAACGGCGTGCAATGTGTTAGCTTCAAGCGAGAGATGCTGCTGCGTTGATGGAGGCGAGAGCAAAGGTTGTCAGAGTCTAATTGTAAAGAGTATCACTGGGTTGCATTTGCAAACACTCAATGGTTATTTCTGACGTTTTTTTTCATCACAAAGTAGGATAGGAAATGGCGGGAAACATAAAGGTCGCCGTACCAATCAGTCTACAGCTGCTCAATCCCAGTGATCAGCAGATCTAGCTGTGTACTGTCGTGGTTGGACAGTATCGAACAAAGAAATCGGGACCTATGTGTCAAGGTTTAGTAAGTTGATAAGAAGTATTGCAGCTCAACTCACAAATGGCCAAGCTGCTTCTCACTAGCCTCGAGTTCTAGCTCTTTCGATTTTATCGCAGCAACATCAAGTACAGATTCGGGGACATTGGCCAGGCGGGCAACGTTCAGACCGTACGACCGATGAGCCACACCTTCACCAATCTCGTAGAGAAACGTGATCTCCTGGCCAGCATCCCCAGTCTCCTCAAAGCGCATATGTACATTCTTCAGTTCCCCATTTTCGAAGCCCTTGGCGAGAGCGCTCAGATTCTGATAGTGGGTAATGAACAGGGTCAGACTCTTCTTTTCTCTGACAACATGATCTAGTACAGCTTGAGCAATGGCGACGCCATCGTGTGTCGAAGTTCCACGGCCGAGTTCATCTAAAATGATCAACGACTTCGAAGTCGCTTGCTTGAGAATGTCCGAGGTTTCGGATAGCTCCACCATGAACGTGGACTCCCCCGCCATCATGTTATCAAAGGCGCCCATACGGGTGAAGACAGCATCGAGCATTCCAAGTTTAGCAGAATCGGCTGGAACATAAGATCCAATCTGGCCCATGATGGCGATTAGAGCGACTTGGCGAACATAGCTTGACTTGCCGCCCATATTTGGACCGGTGATGAGCAAAGCTCTCGTGCTATCCGAAGCGAGATCAGTGTCGTTCGGCACGTAGGCATCGAGGAGAAGTTGCTCGACCATGGGATGTCTGCCCTGCTCCACAGATATGCAAGTCTCGTCCGTGTACTCTGGCTTGACATAGCCTGGTTGACTTGCGATGGCTGCAAGGGACAGTAAGCAGTCAAGCGTCGCAAGAGCCTGAACACAGTCTCGGAATGACTGATACTTGGACGAAATGTCTGCCAACAGTCCAGCGAATGCAACATCGCACGCGGCTGCCAAAGCTTCTTTATGCTGATCCCTTTCACGAATGAGGCGTACAACTTCCGGAGGGTGAAATCGTGAAACCTTCTTTGTCCCGCTGATCTTTGCCCATGAAGCAGGGACATTCTTCAGTAGTGTATTATCCACCTCGATCAGATATTCTATGCCAGCAACCGTAACATATTCCACCTTCATTTTCTTGACTTTGGCAGCAGCGACAGATCGATGAGCATCAAGCTCCTGCTCAACGCTTGCTATGCCTAGCTTGTGCTCCAATATATCTTCACTTTCCACATCTTCTCGGAAGAAAGCATACTTATCGTCTGCCTTGGCAGCTTCTGGGTTGATTTGGTCTAAATACGAGACTACGTCCGCCGCAATGGTTGGGAGGACGGCAATAGCATTATTGATAATTGATGACTCGAAACCAGCATCCAAAGGCCGTTTAACAGATACGAACTCCATGGCGATGCGTTGCATAGTCTGCAAGACGGTCAATAGCTCCGGGCGAGCACACTGCACAAAATCAGTGATTGAAAAGACCAAAAGAAAAAGAGAGTACCGACTTTGCCGTAGTAGATACGTATCAAGCTCTTTTCCAAGTCACACCTAATCTGAGAAAGAAGGTGTTTGACCTTGTCCCTTCTTGCTGTCGGCTGATCATTACTGAGCTCTTCCACTGCGGCGATGCGTTCTTCCAATTCAGTCTTTCTAAGAAGTGGTCGGCCTACCCATTTGCGCAACAGCCTCTGTCCGAAGCGTGTCTTGGTCCTGTCCAAGGTCCAGAATAGACTCCCCTTCTCGGTGTGGTCTGTTTGATTCTGGTATATCTCTAGGCTAGTTAAGCTAGTCCCATTGAGGAGCATGTGCGATCGAGCACTGAATGACTGGAAATACTTTGTGAGATCGAAGACATGCTGGAGACCATAGTCCGTTAGATGCGTGATCATCGCCGAAAGACAGATAGTTACACCCTCAGCGAGCCTCAACACGTTGTCCAAGATCTTGCTAGCTTTCTCATCTTCTTCTGTAGATGATGCTTTCATCTTCTCGGCGTAGAAATTCGAGACGTGGCTGTAAGCTTGCGCCGCCATGGTCTTTGGTTTTTCGACCCTCTCCAATCGCACTTTGTCTCCGAAGACATTGGTCTTACTTCCCGACAGATGCTGTACTAGTTTGTCGGTTGCTTTAGAGAGGTCGCCGACAATCAAGATCTCACAAGGCGCAATATGGAGTAAGCGGGTCTCGATTTCGCTTCTCATGAAGCCGTCTTCGAAATCATCATAAATCACATCACCAGTCGCCGGCTGTACAGCGACCAGTCCTATATGAACCTTCTCGTCGGTCCCCCAGCCCTTGGCATTGCTTTCTGTGATGCACACAAGGTAACCTGTGGCAGGCGCGCCGCCGGTGGGTGCTCCAACTGATGCTTCCAGTCCTTCAACATCGTCGATATAAGTGCCTTTGGTGTAGAGATTGGTAAGTTTCCGAACGAAGGGAGCATTCCGGTTGTCTCCGGCTGCTTTTAGGGCTGCTGTCTCCAGCTGCCGGACAACGCCAACTTTGTGTCCTGCCCCTACTAGCCGCTTCACATGCACATGTAGTCGGTGGGTCGGTATGCTAGCCGAAGCGAAACGATCCAGATGGGCCTCGGAAGGGTGCTCGTCGAATCTGAATTTTCCCGGTATGCAGACGATGCTCAGTTCTCTGGCGGCAATTCGTGCGTCTTCCCCCCAGAACTTGTATTTGTAGCCAACTTCCATGATTAGGAGAGTGTCCATATGCTTTCGCTTTATGTCCAGAAATTGCTTCTCCATTGGCGTGAGCTTGCTTGCACCTTTCTTTGCACTGACCCCACTCCTCCCCTTGGTAGTAGGTTTCGGCATCGCATCCTCCTCAGCATCTTCGTCATTATTCACATCACTCTGATCTTCAGCAGCCTCTTCGCTAATCACCCAATTGCGCCTCTGGATATTAGCGATACTATCTGGTCGGCCCAGCTTCTTGACAAACTTGTCGTGAAGCCTCTCCTTCCGCCGTCTGGTCTCGTCATCTTCCTCCAAGTTCTCCTCGTCTCGAGTGGGAGAGCTGGAAAAGGCATACTTGGATGTGTGCAGTGGTGGTTTAGGCTTTCTGATTTCGTTGGCGGTTGTAGATATAAGGTGATTGTCGGAAGTCGTACCTTGGGTTTCTTCGCGTGATTCAGAGAGGCGTATTCTTTTACGAGCTGGCAATCCTATGGAGTCTCCGCTGTTGTGTTCTCCACCTTCATTGTAGACGCGTTTAGGTATTGAAGAGCTCCTGCACCCATTTGGATGAGTATCAGCATCTTCATCGGAGGCAACGAAAAGGCTCTCGTTCTTGTCGGCGAGCAAGGCACCATTGGAGGCATTGGAGGCATTGGAGGTCTTGGGAGTCAAAGCGGGCGGTGGTTTGGTCGGGGCGTTCTTAGTGAAGAAGCTTGAAATTGATTGCTGCTTTTTGGCTGGTGCTTGCGAAGAAGTCTGTGAGCCCACCATGGCCAGCTTGACTCATCAATGCAAACGTCGTATTTTTGCTACCGTCACGAACCTTTTGTAGGAAAGAAGAAGAAGCAGAGAATTAATTGTTGTGTGCGCGTAAAGTGGTTTTCGCGTTGGCGCTAGCGGTATTATACTGGTGTTTTAAATACTTCGTTGGGGAGTACTATTGTACGTCCCCATATATCTCCACTGCATTCTTTCCCCCCCGCAACTGTGGGAAATGGGGTTGAATGCATTGAAACCAACAACCTTGAGGGTCCCAAGATGAGGGGAGTAGAGAAGGGTAAGTAGTTAGCACCCATACTATTAGGGCAACCATCTCATCAAAGTTCTCACAAATCTGCATCCAGTAGTCCATGCACCTAAATCTGAAGCAGCCATAGCCACTATATTGCGCGTACAAGATGACTTTCCGGTAAACGTTCTAGCTAAGCTTTTTAGAAAATATCTGAAATGAGCCCGCCTGGCCTGCACTCTCCGGAGCGCAACCGGAGCCAAATGGATGTTTCAACAAGCCAACTTGGCTTACAAGAGCTTCTTTCAGTCGAAAGAATACTATGAATTCGAATAGGAAGATACCTTATAGACTCTACCCTTATTTGCGCTCCTCTAGTGCATATTCGCACAGAGAGATATGTATCCCTGGTATCGCATAGAAGACATGGCATGCTGGGCCGGGATCATGAAGGCTATATCCATGGACATTTCGGAGGGAAAAGCTTCGTCTCTGGAAATCAAATCTCTGTGGAGTGTCGGGTGAAAAGGATACAGACGTACAAGCCATCTTGGGTAAAGCACGTGATATATCGAGCATGGACACGTTCTACATATTCAGCACGTTCTGCGTTTACCGGTTGATGAAATCCCCAATACAAAGATGAGAGAGCTAAAGACATATCACTTTCAACCATAGTCTACTTCAACGGGGGCTGTCTAGCACCGTAGCATATATCTGGCGTCGGCACGGCCCATCCTCCATTTACATAGGTACTTACTTGCTTTATGCCAGTATGTACATGCCATGGTGGATGAGAATACAACCTCTGCCCTATCTTTTCAAAGGAATCGCAAGACTGACTCTGAGATGATACTGGAAACACTCTATATGGTGTATGGACATGATTATCAGGGGATGCACTGCTCTACCCCAAGGAGGGTAAACATCTGGATTTTCCTTTGACCAAGGTAGTGATGGCCGGCACGTTTGGTGGAGGGCCTATAGTCTCCAGCTTTCATCATTTCCAGCCTAATCCTACTGTAGTTCCCTTTATATATACAGTGTCCAAAAGTATGCCCGCTCTCGAAGCAAATGAAGCAAATTCCCCAACAATGGCCTACTAATGATGCAGCTATCGCTATACTACCTAAACCCAATGATCAAATAATGTCTCTATTGCAACAGTGACGATACTCCGAGGCCCAAACCTGCCAATAGGAGAAGCGGATAAGTTTGCTTATATGTAGTATGTGGTATGTTGTACATGAATGCCCTTGGTCCGTAATTGTGGATCCTCCCGCCTAGACGGAATCTTCTCTTCAAAGACCTTTAGCCTCGTTGCTATCCTCGCCCTTGGCTACCCCTAGCCGTCCAGGCTTGCCAACATCATCCTGCCGACTTGCAAAAAAAGGAGGAGCTGGGTTGTGAAAGAGCACGGGAGCATATCGTGGTGGGAGATGGTGCTGGTGAAGGTAGGGATTCAACAGATTGAGTGTAGATCCGTGATACCTCGCTTCTGCAAGGCCGCCGAAGTCCATGTGAGGTGGTAGAGAATTGAAGAACTGAGGAGGCTGGTTTCCTGTAACGGAGAAATAGCGCTGAGTGATTCTCTGATCATGGGCCTGTGAGACTTGATCATCCACCCGCCCATCGCTATCGAAAATGGGCTCGATATTCTCGCTGTCTTCCTCCGCTGTAAGTTGCATAGAGTTGCTCACAAATGACCTGGGCTGAGCGTCCCAGGGCAGTCCGTCCGGCTGTATACGGTTTTGATTTCCGGCAGACGGCTTCAAGGGCGCGAACGGAGTTCGTCGAGCATGAAAACCAGACGCTTTAGAGTGGGGAGGACCCTGGTGACCGTGCGAGTTTTGAAGAAAGGGATAATCTTCCGTTTTGGTGCTGAGTTTCGCTGGACGTGTTCTTGGGATCGCATTCTCCGAAGCACCCGTTGTCACATTGTCCTTGAAAACATCGAACGCTTGCTGACGACCATGACTGAAATTTCCACTGGTTAACCGTCGTTCTAAATCCTCATCATTGGCTGCATCGTAGCCCATATGAGCACTCCTGGGGTAAACGAATTCAGACAGTGGAGGGTCCAATGTGGCAAGTGCTCTTTGAGAAATATTGCGTAGGTCGGAAGCTCGCGTACCTTGAAAGTGACCTGGTGTCTTGTGTGCTCGGCGCGTCGGCTTTGGAGCGTTGGTGCTGATGTCTGTAAGTACAGTCTTAGTCTTCTTGGCTTTGGCACGCTGTCGCTTTGGCGGAGGGGTAGGCTCTTTGAGTGGGCTGCTCTCCACATTGCCAGTAATAAGTCTTTTCTGTTTTAAAGATCCATCTGGCCAATAGATTCGTTCCATCTGCTCAACTACAATCGAGTTGTGCTCCATTTGCTCCAGTATAGAGCCGTCCTTTTTCTGGTTACGCAGGCGTTGTGCCTCTAAGCTAGCAGAGTCGAAGATGGACATCCCAGGCCACTTGACCCCTTTGAGGACTGGTGGTTGCAACGATTCAGCTTTCTCGGCATTTCGGCCATTATGTTCAGGTGTTGGGTCTGCACGTTCTCCTGCTTGCTCAATTGTCTGGGGAGGTGAGAAGCAGAATGGGAGACCAAGAAGCTCGGAAGGGTCAGGGTATGCTGTCATAGGTGGGCTGCGGATGAAAGTGTTGAAGTAGTCAGTCTCGCTATCCGTATCTTGGCCAGGATCGCGTAGAGACCTCTGACTGCTTGGGATCTTTGAAGGTGTAGATACTATGGCCGCTCGGCGGTTCGCGCTAGCTTCTTGTTCCTCGCACATACGAGGGACATGGTAACGGTGATTCAAAGCTTTGTCATGCTGTAGACCGCCATGTCCTGATAGACTGAGAAAGGGCGATGGACTCGAGGGCGGAAACCAAGAAAGTTGAGGGTCAATGGGTGGCCCTTCGGATTTGACAGGACTTGCATCGGCGAGTTTGTCGGAAGGTTTGGCACGCTTCTTGCGTGGCTTCATGTTCTTAGCTAAACCTACAGAAGGCGAGTTGAGAGAACGTTTGACTCTGTTGCTGGTGGTGGCTTCTTTGGATTCTTTAAGGATGAGACGCTGGGATAACAGCTTTTCGATCTGATACCTCTCATACCAGCGGTCGTAGGCGTCGAGCTTCTCGCGGATTGAGGCATCTTGACGTGCACGAACTTTTGCTTTCAATTCCTGTGCAAGATGGCCTTTTGAAGCGACATGGGTTAATAGATGTGAGATGTCGCTGAAGTCGGGCTCTTTGGGGCAGATGTTGCAAAGCAATGGGATGGAAGTCATGATGGTTGCAACTGACTGAGGTGCAAGATGCAAATGACCAGGTTGTTGCAAGAGCAGTGGATTTCAAGAATCAGTATGTAGAGGAAACAACGAGTAGGCGAGGATCGAGAAAGGTAGTGAATGCCAGTCTTGAGAAAAGGGTGATGCTTTGATATGAGCGAAAGCAAGATGAAAGGTGCAATGGAGTGGAGGAGCACCTGGCCTCTAGCACCATAAACTAACGCCAAGACTTTACTTGCTCTTGACAGTCTGAGGCAGGCACGTCCCATCCAGTCTGTCTCGAAAGGGCAAATTCGAAACTATGATACTATACATTCTGGCGCGGGCAAATTTGTGTCCTGCGGGTAGGATCAATTCAAATTGATGGCGGCAAGGAGATCAAGGAAGCCTGCTTAGCTGTGCACATCGAAGAAACATCTACCCATTGCTTTGTGGCATTTTGCTCTACAGCTGGGCCGTCAAAGATCCACCTTTGAGAAGGAGCGTTGCAACAAAATGACCGATAGGTAGCGAGAACGCGGGATATGGATCATTTAACAAGGACTTGGACCTCGTCAAACTCCAACTCTGACCAGCGTGGACCTCTGATTTCTTGCGCTTCTTGGCCCACAAGCCTTCCAAAACAGACATATCCCTCTAGATACCTTGGGATTGTCACATCTTTGGCTCGCCTAATAGGCGTTGTGTTATCTCTTGTGGCATGCAGCTGTCACCAAATTAGTTGCCAGTCATGTCAATGAGGATCGAGCAAGACTCACTAAATTGGATCAATTGCTGCGAGCCCTGGAAAGCCGATCAAGCTTAGACCTGCAATGCCAAAGTGTGTGTGAAAGACATCCACCATGTCTCCCGGTCTGTCCGCGATGCCGCCATTCCCCAAATCCTATCTTTAGATCAGATTTATTCATTCCGGAACCGTGAGGTCAATGGTGCTCACCTGGCAACGGAGAATGAATTGGGCTAGCTTGTCTCGGTCGATCCAATGAATTCGATCAATCATTGCCAAACTGCTGACTACCCACCAACTGTAGCACACGTCCTCCAATTTCTCCGGTCTTCCATTCAGGCCGCCATTTGGGAGCTGTCGTTCGCTGAGCCAACCACCAAGTCGATCCCTATCTACCAGATCGAGTCGACCAGCTATCGCCAACGCTCCCACGCATGTGAAAATTTGGCCCGCATGGGATTCTGCACCAGGACTATTTCCATAGCCACCATCGAAATTAGCGCAGGCTTGTATGTAGGTGATTGCTTTCGCAACATCGACGAGGTGAAGCATGTGTAGTAGTGAAAGAGCGTTCAAGGCCCCGTATAGAAAGCGAGTATCGGTTTCGCCCCACTGATCTCCGGCAAAGGACCCCATCTCTTGATTCTGTAGATTTGCAATGTCTGGTTCTCTTCTCAGTGCCTTTCTCGTACAAAATCCGAATCCGACCCACATTTGCCAACCTTCTCCTTTCCCGCGTTCCCACGTCGATCTAGCTCATCTAGAGCGTCGACTGTGCCCAGAATCTGTACAGCGCTCACGGTGTACAGCATGTGAGCATCGTGACCGGGAGCAGCTCCGAAACCACCAATTTCATGTTGGCAGGAGAGAACAAAGTCTATGGTTGCGTGACGAGGTAGGGTCTCGGGATGGCCGAGTAAATGTAAGGCTGTCAGCCCCCAGTAGACACCATTCAAGCGCAGGTGTTCCGTCAACCAATACTCAAGCTCATCTTGTCGCTGTCAGCGAATGAGCTATGGCACAACTCTAGAATAATTCCCAGGGAACGTACTGTATCCAGGCTCTGAATGTACTGCACGTGTTTGTCCACAACCAACTTGAGTTCGTCTGGTAGATCACCAGTAGAGGCACCCCCTCTTCCCGGACCAGAAACCAAGGACATGATGATATATCCTTCGAATAATAATGATGCTGGGATCAAATGATGATGGTTGTTTCGTTGCTGAAGATTGAAGGAGGCCTAGGTAGGTGAGGTATGAACCTTGACGAAAGGGTAACTGACGGCTAGTTTTAAAATACGGGTATGGTACTTTTTATGGAGGTTAGAAGAGAGATGAAACAACCGAGGGGGGCGGGAAACAAGCTTCTATTGGAATTCGAAACATGGTAAGATTGACTAAGGTAATAACGCTAATGGGGTTATGCCCTGCATTAGCGTAGTATTCAGGGACGGACGCTTCGGACCAGGTAACTTTAATGGAAACATTCCAAGCCCAAAACACGGGATAGCAGGAGTCAGCCTGGGGAAAGCCTTTACCAAACACCTTGTCTTTGCAGCCATCAACAGCATCATCTTCTTTGACCTTTTTCCCCCAGCAGTAAGAGTGTATACTTCTATTCCCCACGCTTCCTGTTGTGCATGGAATTCAAAGTAGCACGGCAACAGTCTTTGATCCTCTAGGAAGCCCGGTTACCGGCCGAGATCCTCGCCGCATTCATCGACGGATCCAGCTCACGCTACTGCATCACACTGCATAAGAGGCACAATTGCATACTGACGCTGGCCGTCTGCGTGGGGCTCTGGATATTTTGGATCCCACATAGTATTCTACACTGCCATTTCACCCGAACCTCTGGAGAAGAGCCCGTCACCTCCCACAACTTAGGCTGTCCTCAAACCCTTGGACCACCAAACTTGGCCCACAGGAGAACAAGATTGGCTGGAGTATTGAAGAGGCTTAAGGCCTGAGGCGAGAAAGCTTATGCCTTGGGTATGATTCGATCCGTTCTTATCCTACTGTATGGTTCGAAGTGTGTAAATGGCCCTGAAACAGTGCACCTTTATGCAGGCCTTCAGCAGCCCCGAGTTTTTCTCCTCGAAGCGGAATCTAATTCGTAAAGATACACTGCTAATGCTCGGTCGTACAGAAGAATTCCACAGAAAATTCCTGACCGGCCACTAGGTGCTTTCCCCCTCGTCACTATTATCTCGCCAAAGGGTGTTCGATATCTTCTAAGAGTGTTACATGACGGTGGAGGACTTTCTCGGTTACAGGCGGAACACAAAAAAGCTGTACGACTAGCACAGCCAATCCATTTGGCAGCTGTGGACATCTGGTCAAGCAAGGGTCGAGATTGAGTCATGGGGCGTTGACATTGAACAAGAATTTGAGTGGTGAGATGTTTCGCAAAAGCTCTGCCTACCATATGCAAGTGGTGGTATCTTCTCTGGGACGTTGAGATGTTCATTGTACTAACATGTCCAACGGCAGATTATCTGGTGAGGCAGGGAACTGAAACAGGTGCCTAGCTGCTTTTTCCACGTGAGCAGAGACACGCTATTCGCTTTACCATCTCTTTGTCCCAGAAGCCAAGACAGTCTTCATGAGCCCTGAAATCAGCCCGATATAAGACATGAAGAAAATGGTGAGACCAGCCTCTTTGTCGCTGGCTATACCAAAACATGCATCGCCGGTCAGCAGTACAATCACGTCGCCTGCGGATGGAGAGGATTCTTCGCCGCCGAGACATATGCACACTAGTAGCGCCGAGAACCCACAACCTTTGGGACCTCACTCAATAGAAGATCAACCAAATTCACCAGACCTCACATCACTGCCACCATTCCCATCTTCACCTACGGTCATGCCAAGCCATACCCGTGAGCCTTCAAGAGGCTTCTTCTCGAATATGAAGGCATCAAAATCCTCAAACAAGGTTTTCCACATGGAACCAACCATACGACACGTGTCTGAAGAAACAGCAAGAGGCAACGTTGACTCAAATGAGAAATCAATATACTCCTTGCGCACGACTACTGGATCGACCCCAGACCTAAGTCTATTGACTTTGCAGAGCAGCACAACTGATGATCGTGAAGGTAGGCTGTCCTTTCTGAACCCACAAAGTATCACACACTGACTTTGCTCCAGGCCACCAAGTCCAGGGACCAACAGCTTCTCGCCGTCCAGTGGGGTCTACTGCGCAGTCAGGAATCGACATTGCTGCCAGCCCAATCGAGTCGTCGCAGGGAAGAAAGCCCAAGCCAAAATTCGGTGGCTTCCTGACTCGCACGCGATCTATACGTATGGACGACGGACCCAGGAAGTCGAAGCCAACGACGCCAATTCTTACTACTAACCCAGAAATCATGGTGCAGTATGATGGCTCCAATGAACCCGAAGACCATCACAGAGCTCCCAAAACAGCACCACTGCAACAGGACCGCTCACTCCGTGACATGATGAGCTCTAACACTCGCAACCGTTCTGCTGACCGCCAGACTCAAAACAGCAATAGTCAAGAAAACGTTGCCATGCGTCGTGAGGACAGACCGTCTGGTCAAGGGCTGTCGACCTCTAATTCGAGAATCTTCCGTGAAAGCGGTGGCGCACATGGCGGTTCTCACATCTTTTCAAATATCAAGAACACTTCGAGCAAAGCTGCAGACGGCCTTGGTAAAGCAGGCAAGGGGATATTTGGAAAGATTGCTCGAAGTGGCAGCAGCAACGCAAAGGAAGAGGAACGTTATGTCCTACGGGTCATCAACCTGCCTCTCGTAGAACAGACTCGACGTACCCGCATAGCCAGACGACTTGAGGACTCGAAAGACAAGACGGAGTTCTGGATGCCTGCATTACCCTGGCGATGCATTGAGTACGTCTACTTTGAAATTGGTACTTCGCCACTAAACTAATGCTTTCTTAGCTATCTAAACTTCCGAGGATGCGAGGAAGAAGGCCTTTATAGGATACCAGGCAGCGATGTGCAGATTCGTCATTGGCAGAAGCGCTTCGATCAAGGCAAGCAGTAGTCAAGGACTGATCTGCAAGAGATGTAACTAATCAGAAAGCAGAGTGCGACATCAATCTTTTTGATGAAGAAGAACTCTACGACATCAACATTATTGGGTCTATGTTCAAGGCTTGGCTTCGTGAGCTTCCAACCGAGATCTTGCCTAAGGAGGTCCAGGCTAGAGTCGCCGAGCAATGCGCAGGAGCCAAAGAAGTCCCACAACTCTTAAGAGACGAGCTCTCGTCGCTTCCTCCTTGGAACTACTACTTGCTTTTCGCAATCACCTGCCATCTTAGCCTCCTCACAGCCTATGCCGCCAAGAACCGGATGACTTACAACAACCTGTGCATCTGCTTCCAGCCTGCACTGAAAATTGACGCGTTGTGTTTCCATTTCCTGGTTCAAGATTGGCGGAACTGCTGGCAGGGATGCTGGACGGAGAAGGAGGCTCTTGAAGCAGAGTATGGCGTGCTCAATGGCGATCTACCCTCTTCAAGCGGTAGCGGCGCAGGCAGTGGTGGAAACAGCTCAAGTGGTTCAACAGCTGTCGCTGAGGAGCGCTCATTGGCTTCCTCAAGCAGCCACAAGCTTTCGATGGGGGGACGTACTCTGCAGTCTAAACCAGCGCCGCTGTCACTCATCAAAGCTAACGACGACAATACATCGGAATATGCGAACTCTGAGGACGAAAGCAACCAGAACGACTACCCACATACACCAAGCAGAACAGAACTACCGGAGCTGGCGCCTGTCATGCCCCTATCTCCAATTAATATGAGCCATTGAGCATACGACTAATAACATGCATGTGTGGAAGTTATGCGGCCTTTTCGGAGACACTATCCACGGTGTCCTTTTTACGCATTGCCGCTACCATCGGGACTCCTCTCGGCCATGCGAATCTCCGCAATGGGAAGAGAATCTACGAGACGGCGGCAACCTACACTTTTTCCATTCCAAACATTGTCTTATCTATCACTTTTTCACAACCTCGACGCGACTGAGCGGGCATCTCAGCCTGAAACGAACAGATATCCTAGGCTGCTTACCCACTGTCGGTACCGGCTTTTACTCTACAGTAGAGCGACCCCCTTTTGTCATTGATCGGCCATAGCGAGTCCTTGAGTTGGCTATTAAGATACCACTAGTCCTTATATTTCCCTCCGCGTTTTTATTCCCCCCTTTTTCAGCGCCCGCGGGAGGCAAGCGAATGAGATTGATGGCGTGGGCACGATTAAAAGGCGGTCGTTGTATGATATCCTAGTAAGCAGAGGCGCATTCAACGAATGAAATAATTTGGTTATCAAACCGTCTTGTGCATTCATTCGTTCGTTCGTTCGTTCATTCATTCATTCATTTAGTACCGCTCATGGCCTCAAACAATATAGGTAGGTAGGGAATCTGTAGACAGGGCAGAGAGGAAATCAAAGTCACAGCGCCCAGGAATCGGGATTCGAAAACGCTGCCTTCAACTACTTTATCACCCACTGGTGCATTCCGTGTTTTAGGGCCGTCTGGATCTGATAAACGGACTAGCTACGCTGCTTTGTGAAAGGGGCTTGCTTCGTGCCAGTGTATTAATACTCGTTGACGGGGGCACGGTGAGTAGGGTTAACCATGATCCTTGGATAGGCCGTTAAGAATCATGTAGTTGGTCAATTGATTGATTGGTATACACTATGAAGGTTCAGTCAAGATTACATGACCTGAGAGTCCCCTATACAATGTCTACGCAACACTAAGGACCAGCTCCAAATTTGTATCTTGCTTACTACATACATGTGTATAAGTAAAATAAGTAACAAGAAGATGCCAATCCTTCACCACCCCACTACACCCTCATCCTGACAACCGCCCTCTCCAACTCCCCCACGCACCCGCCGCCGCTCAAACTCCACTTCTCCCCCACAAACCCCTCATCAACCCTCTGCCTCACAAGACCGCTGAGAGCCCAATACTCCATCAGCCCTCTCGCCTCCTCCTTAGTCAACCCGCCCATCCTCTTCACCTCCACGCCGCCCTTTTCAAACACGCCGAGAACGCGCTCGTCGTATTTCGCAAACGGATCTTTCTGCACGGCGGCATTGCCTTCGAGTTGGCCGAGGGCGAGGTTGAGGGAGGGGATGACGGGGCTGTTGGATTGGGAGGTGGATGCGAGGACGAGGCCGCCGTTTGGGAGCGGGGAGGAACCGGAGAGGTGGTCGAGGAACCATTTGATGATTGTGAATTGGTGGGCGTGTATGGGCTGGTACGTGTTGGATATGTAATGGGTGTTTTTCATCGCGTGCGCGAGTCCGTCCATGCAGAGCATTAATGGTGGGCGGTCCGGGAGCGTGAGTTCCCGGTATACCAATTCGAATATCGGCCAAGCGATTTCAGGGTCCTGAGCGCCGAGAAGGGCGAGACGGGAGAGGGAGATATTTGGGGGGACGGGGATAGGGAGTTCGTCCTCGCCAGGCGGTTGAGAAAGCTGTAGAGATTCGAGAATAGGGTTCGTGCGGGACATGGCGCTGAGGAGAGAGGCCATGTAGGTACGTTGAGTGTAGAGGGTTGGGTTGGTGGAGGGCAGGGGACCGTACTCTGTGTTGGCGAGGATGAGGTCCTGAGCTATGAGAAGGTCAGCAAAGGAGAAAGAGAACAGTTGATGCATGTAACAAGACGAGACTCAGTATACCTTCTGGGATATTGATCACGACCCAGCCTTTCAAAAAGGCCATAGTCATAGCTTGCAACAGCATAACCGTCTTCCCACTGCCTCTCTCACCCACAAAAACCCGTCGAATGGTCTTTTCGCGTGTTCCCCGGCTTATACCCTCAATCTCCTTTGCCATGTCCAGCGTATCCTTCCTCATCAACATCGCCGGCCTCCTAAACAGTGACCATCCCTGCGCGACCTTAAACGCCTGAACAACCCTCAATTTATCCCATACCGACTCTGGTATACCCAGCACCTGCCCCCGTAGACTCTCGTCTGTCATTGACTGAGCGCTGATGTCCTTCAAGCCCTCGACCTCTAATGCATTGGTGTTACTGAGTACGATTCTCTTCCGTAGAGCTTTGCGTTCGCCAATTGCCGGCTTTTTGCCCCTATCGACAGCCTGTGGACGCTTTTTCTTCTTTGTAAAGGTCGTCTTGGTGCCTTTGACGTTCTTTTCTGGGACCGGGGACCTGATTTTTTTCTTGGGCGGAAGGGCGCCCAAAGATGGGCTGGTCGAAAACGCTGCTGTCGACGTTGGGTAGAGGGTCCATGGCTGTTGTGGAGGCCGGCGCGTTGGATATGATTGACTTGAAGCTCGAGCTAAGCAGCGCCAGCAAGTCTGGAGGCTCATCTCTGCTGTGGCTCCAATGTAGAATCTCAAAGCAAATAAGGATGGAAGCAGGAGTGTTGATGTCGAACAATCTTCGTCGCCGCTTTATTGCGGAGAAGAGCCTCGCTTAAAGCGGCTTTGCAAAAAAAGTTACGATTTCCCACCACGGAATTTTGATATTGAGCATTCTCAAAGAAACCAACCCTGATTTCTCTCTGGCATACTCCAACACCTCGCCATCATGGCCGCCGACTCGAGAATGGACACCTCCCAACCGTCTACCGCCAGCACCCTCAACCCAGCTCCCAGCATCTCCCAACCAGAAAAATCATCGTAAGTCCATCCACCAATCCTACCCACCCCAAACCCCACTAACACCACTCCCCTCTCCAGCACAATAACAGTCACGAAACCCATCCCACCCACCTTCGACCTCGGCAACCTCCTCTGCCACGACCCCACCCCCCTCCCCCCCAACCCCACCCCCGCCCTCCTCGCCACCACCGCCCGCGACTGCGCCCAAGCGCTAATCAACCAGCTCCTAACAACCTGCCCCATAACCTCGACCCCAACCACCGGCGTCCTCATGACCCTCCCGCCGCCCACGTTCCCCCTGCCGCGCGAAAAACCGCTGCCGAAGCAGAAGAAAGAGGAAACGAAGTGGGAGAAGTTTGCGCGGAAGAAGGGGATCAAGGAGAAGAAGCGCGGGGAGGGGAAGATGGAGTATGATGAGGAGAAGGGCGATTGGGTCCCCAAGTGGGGGTATAAGGGGCGGAATAAGGAGGGGGAGGGGGAGTGGATTGTGGAGGTTGATGAGAAGAAGGAGCGGGAGTTGGAGGGTGAGGGTAAGGGGAAGACGATTCGAGGGGAGGGAAGAAGGGATAGGGTTGAGAAGATTAGGAGGAATGATAGGAAGCAGAGGGCTAACGAGAGGAAGGGGAGGAAAGCAGGTGCTGGGGGATGAGCGGAAGAGTCGTTGGTTCGTCAGTTTACAAGCCCAACCCTGCATTGCTGGCGGTCTAACCAAAGGACCAGCATTTGACGACGATGGGAAGACATAAGACTCTGTTCGCTCCCGGGCAGCGAAGCATAATAAACCCGAACGTTCGGAAATGGTTGAATGAAAATGGAGTTTTGGGGGCATGTTCTATGGCTGAGATACCCTCTTAGATGATCTTCATCTGCTGCCGCGAGGAATATGATAGCTGCTAAATAGACATACATAGTCTTGCAAAGTGGCGTCTTACAATAGCAGCAGCAAGTAGCAGATATTCCACTATCACATCCTCCACTGTACAGGTCCCTATCATGAAATCACTCAGCGCAGGTTTCCAATGCTGCGGCCACTTTGCTCATCAAAGCCTCCTGCTGCGTCTTCCACTGCGCCTGCATGTTATGAACATGTCCTTTAACCACTGCTTTTGACGTCGTCGCCACGTCTGCCTGCGCTTTCTCAAACGTCTTAATCAAGTTCTGACGCCTCTGCTCATTGTTTGCTTTGAGTGAGTCAATGTGCTCCTGAAGCGCCTTTTCATAGTTGTCGATGAGACTGTTACCATGCTTTGCAAAATCAGAGACCATGTCTTTGATAGCCGTCTCTTTATCGATCAGATGTCGAATCAAACGCTAAGTCCCAGGTTAGTGTCTGGCTAGAAGTATTGTCAAGTCATTGCTTACATGTGAGATAGTCAAGAGACACTCAAGCATATTCTCCTGGTGTGGCTCCAATCCCTTGCGCCATCTCGCCTCTGTCTCCGCTTCGCTGTCTTCTTCGGAGGATTCATAAAGCTGTGATAATTGTGTGGAAGTACCCGATTGCGAACTTGAGGAGCTATCTGAGACATGGACTTTTCTGTACCTTTTCCTCGAGTCCGGCTCCACCAAAGTCTTGTCTGGGTCCTCACCCGCATTAAAATCTTGGCGCATTAGCACACCGCCCAAATCTCCTTTGGCCTCAGCTCCAGGAACAAGGCTCTTAGCTGCAAATTCGGTTGACTTGCGAAGGGCATCCATAAATGAGTTTGGAGGTCTTTGCGTGGCACCGAGGAACGGATCTTGGGGCTTAGCTGGTAAGATTGACTGCTTTGTCTCTGCGTTCACAATCTCGCCGCCGTGGTAGAGATGGTGAGGTGGCATCGTGCCGAAAGCCGAGGAAGCATGCGGTGAGCTGGGTACCTGTTTACTATTATTCGAGAGGCTTTGATACGCCCTAGCCTTTAGTTGAGTAGTCGAGACCGCAGACGCAAGAGGTTGAAGAGGAAGAATCGGTTCTGGTAACATGGGATCGTCCTCTTGCAACACGAGTCGCTCCACGAGCCGAGCCTCTGCAAGTGCATCTTTGCCATCGTCTTCGTCGTCCGAATACTGCTCTTCAGCTAGTGTACTCCCATTACGAGTGATAAAGAACGGCATTGGGCTGCCGTTCTCGTTGACTCTTGTGTTTTGAGAGCTAACCCGCTGAGATCTGTCATGGATCAAAGCAGGACTCATGTCTGGGAACATTTGGGGATGATGTTTTTGCGCAGTAGGCGGAGTCTCCATGTTTCGCTTCTGCCGCTTTGAAAGTTGCTCGTGCTCCCCTGCTGCAGGGTCGTCGAGGAATGGTGCCAATTTTCGCTTCTCTGCTCCATTCTCTTGTGTTTGTGCCTCAACAGTTACAGCAGCGTTGACGCCCTTGAGATGTCCGGCCTGTTTTCGCCGAGTTGAACCGGGGGCTTCTTTTTGAGCACCGGCGGCGAGTTTGACCTCGGGCTGAATACCTTCTACAGATGTTTCAAGCGCCTCTTGATTTGAAGCGAAGTGTGCATGGACCTGACTGACCGCGGGATTGGGAATTTCGTGCTTACGCAACTCCGCTACATCGAGTGCCCCATTCCCAACATCCTTTGAAGGCTTTGACTTCTTCGTGGAAATGGTGCCTTGATTCCGTGGGCCACTTGCGGAAAATCCGATCACCAGTGGCCTGTTGCTTACCACTGGCGGTGGTGTCTTGTTTGCGTCAAAAGCGGGGCTTCTCTTCGCGGAGACTCCCTTCAGCCGCTCCTTCGACACCACTTTGACTCTCTTATTACTTGTATCCCCTATCTGCTCAGGTTTCCTCTTGGCTTCAACCCCTGATGCGGAAATGGATTCGCCAGCGGGCTTCAACGACTGTACTGTTGAGCTTTCACCATCCATCTGCATTGGAGACTTCAAGCGTCTTCCGGAGGTTCCGACGGGCTCTGCTTCTCCGGACGGTACGGCTCCAGGTGTATTCAATGCTCTCGCTTTAGACTCTCGCAAAGATCTTTCTAGCTCGCCTGAGTTGGAAGTATTTGGGCCCCTACTCTCGAAACTCACATCTCTTGTAAACTCGCTGCTCTTGACTTTAGCATTGGTACCTTTCGAAGGCGGCATCGAAGCATTGAGTTTAGCCACGAAAGGGTCCCGTCTCGTAGGAGTACGCTCCGGTAAAGTCTTTTCCACTGCTCCAGTGGGTCGCGGCGAAGTCCTTTCCTCTCGAGTCCTGACAGCCATTGGGGCTGTTGGGGCTTGAGGGTGGGCGACGTTCTCCTCAACGTCGTCCAGATTTGATTTGAGTGTAAGGGACCCATCACCTATGCAGTGCACAACGTTTTCTACCTCGTCTTGGGCCCCAGGACCCACGGACCTCGTATTATCGAGATCATAATGCCCTTGCTTAACGCCTTCATCTCGCTGAGAGCTTATGGGAGCTGGCTCGGTCTTGGTGCTGGAATCACGCAGTTGTGGAACACTGTCCGGTACCAAGTCTACTCTTGCCTCGCTTAATCCGGCACCGTGCTCTGCAGAAATATTGTCTGGCTGATTTGAACGGTCAGCAATTTCTGAATGTAGTGGTATCATCGGAATCTCGGCAGCGCTAGTCGAGTTCCCCTTCTGTAGATTGTCCCTCTTGTTATCAGTCACAGCTCCAAGAGCCTCTGCGGCTGCGTCCCTGGGAAGATTAACCTTCTCTGGGCTGCTGTCAGCATTGGTATCTGATACCGACTCGGGTATCTCCTTGTCTGAAGAGTTAGGACTGACGCTATCCGGGACGAAATCTTTCGTTGAAAGATTTGCGGTAGGAAGCTTTCTGCCGGACGTTGGCCAATAGTCTTCCCCGTTCCTGACCTTCTGATCTTTTCTTGACTTTGCTGCATTTAAAGGTACTTGTCGCTTGATACGCGTAAGTCCAGGTTCTGTTTCCTCGTCATCCACAATTTCGTCAGAATCCTCTATGCCTTGAATCTTCTTATTTGCTTTGATAGCTGCAGTGCGCCGGGGCCGGGGCTGAGACAATGCAGCTGGTGCAGCCTTTCCTTTGACGAGACTGGCTACTGTGTCTTGATCGTGAGCAGTTAGTGGCTTGTTTATGTTTGCCTGATCTGGTTGCAGCTGAGTCTGAGCCTTGTTTCTTTTTAACTTTGGTACGCGTACGTCCTGGTTCCGTGCTGTCTTCGCCGGCTGGCGCGACTGCCGAGTAATTTGACGTTCTTCTTCGCCGTGTGCCTGATCAACGTCCCAGATAGCGTCGTCCTCGTCATCAATCTTCTTGCTACTCGGTCTGTTAGGAGGTGAGTTCTGAACCGGATCCTTCGCTTTGGCATTGTTCTTCAACTCATCCCTTAGTTGTGGCGCAGCCTTTTTGGATAAAGCCGCAGTGGCAGCTTTTGTTGGCATTGGCTTTGCTTTCTTTTGTTTGTTGCGCGGCGCTTTAGTAGCCTGCGTCTTATTTCCAGGAGTCTGGATGGTGTCTGCGCGCCTCGGTGATGGTGGGAGATCGTAACTGTCCAGTGAAGAATCCGCTGGCTCCTTAGTCGCGACTGCTTTCCCTTGGCTCTGTGCAATTTTCTTGGCAGGTTTGGCCGACCCTTTCAGTCCATTTCCTATCTTCGCAGGAGCTGGTACTTTGATTTTATTTCTATTCGCGCTGGTTTTGACATCGACAGCATCATTCTTCGTCAATGCCGTGAGGCCGTCATCTGCTGTCTGTTCGGTATGTAACTCCACGACTCCCTCAGCATTACGAAGCTGTCTACTCAGCTTGACGGGCAGACCTGATTTTGCATTTGCTTGCCGGACGATCGGCACTAATGACAACTCCATGGTTTTGGGAGTGTTGTCTAGTGCCACACTTCTTGGAGACCATCGACGACCGTTTGTGGCTTTCGGACTAGCATAGTAGAGATCATCATCCTCTCCATCCTGACCTTCCGGGTCTCTTCTGTTCTCAACTTGCTTAACGTACGACACAGCCTGTTGAGAGGGTTGTGCGCGAAGTTGCGGTACATTCTGAATGGCGTTGTGACCCTTATGCCAACGTAACGAGCTTGACGGTCCAGTGTCTAATTCTCGGTCGAAACGTCCCACGGCTTGTCGTTTCCCTTTACCAAGAGCTTGAGAAATTTGGACTGGAGTATTAGATGAAGCCTTGTCAGGAATACAAGCTTGCCTCTTTCCGGGTTGAGTTTCTTCATGACTCAAATCTTCGTTTTGGGAAACATCGATGCCTTCAATGGCTTGCTCTACTACTATATCATTTTGCGAAACGTCAATTCCTTCTGCCGCCATCGCCACTCTGTGACCGATGATTAGAGAGCCTTCATCACGCTCGGTAGAAGGCCGCTGAGATGAATGGCCATGTTCAAGCATTGACGGGTTGATCGTACCGGCTGGATTCCCATGAGGAATGATGACATCTTCTAGAGAAGCTGTCTCAATGAAGACTTGACTGTTGCTTAATGCAGGACCAGGCGCAGCAAGTTCGTCCTCTGATAGTATTTGCTGCTCAGAGGCGTCAGATACCCCAGACCGACCGCGTAACGCCAATCCGTCCGCTCGAAAATTTGTCGGGACAAGCAGCCTCTTGAGCGTGTTTGCATCCTTGTCTGAAGAAAACGCAAGTGCCGTATAGTGTTCGACGTATCCAATGGCGTTGAGGATGCAGTTGCTTGTAACTCCACCATCCAATCGAATTACCACTCCATAAATAGGTTGTTGTGAGTCTGGAATGAGTGCATTGTCGAAGAAGACCTCTAGGATAGAGTCGAGTGGCACGTCAATGTAGACAGCCGGATTAGCTTCGTTTGCTGGGATGACTATGTTAAGCTCTTCGGAAAGGGTGACTAGTATGTCTGATGCTTCCTTAAAGTTCCAATTTCGGTCTCCCAGATGGACAGCATGAGCGAACATTACATTCGAAACTCTGCACTATCATCAGCCGAGCTGTGGAGATCGTAGAGCAAGTGGCATACTCTCTGGTCAAAATCTTCGCCACCACCAATTCATCGACAAACTCTTCGAAAGATGTGACCCATTGACTGTCGTGATGCTTGCCTCTGGGAAATCTAGAGTATAGGTCTGAACTAGTCTCGCTCTGCCAGAAGTTATCCGGTGACACGCCAGAGCTCAGCATTTCGCGGATCATCGAGCCCGCCAGAAGTTTTAAGACTTGGCAGTTTCCGTGTTCGATGACCTCGGTGAGATTTTGCCTAGGAATAGGAGATCAGCTAGGTTGTTGAGGGGACCCGCTCGGATCACAGCTCACCAGTATCTCTCTTCAGGCGGATCCGACCCCAGCTTCTCTGCATTTTCGGGGCAGTCTTTAAGAAGTTCCAGAGCAAGTATGCCAAGCTGGCAAGAACGTTAGCTAGCATCCAGGGGGACGAAGAATCATACCTACCCATCGTCGAAGCTTGTCAGAGGCGTCTGTCTTCAGGAAACCTTTGATCAGTTGAGTAAGGGCAGCTTTTCCGATTGCCACTTTCTTCCCATGCTTCTGGGCTACCTCCTGGGCCATATCGCGCTGATTCCGGTGCAGAACTCTCTGTACGACGTAAATGACAGTTGGACTACAGGTTGTCGATAGACTTACCGCAAGCAGGCAGAGGCCTCGTTGCTGCGCAAGGCATTCCTGCGAATACATGAAGATACTGCACAATATTGTTAGGCTAAGTGAGTCTAGGCGCTCGCAAACTGTTGAGTCGCGGTGGTCAAGCGCGAGCACGATTGCTTGTACGTCCTGCATCCCATACTGCGCTCGCAAGGGCCGAGCTTGTCTGATGGCTTCGGAGGTATTTGCTGGAAACCTATTGGTTATCTGGTCAGTACTTGAATGGCTAGTCTGGGTGGCAACCTACGAGACAACCTTGTCATCTCGATGATGAGCGTTCTCTAACCAAGCTGCGAGAACCACCAGAGGCCGAGTGCCCTGGCTGGGGCGGGAGATAGAATTGCTCGACATGGCTCTAAGGGGTTGATGGTTGAGGTACCTGTGACACTTCACTTGGATAGCGAATGAACGCAGAGGCTGCAGTTGCTCAATGTGTATATGCTAGAGATTGGGAATGAGTAGATTGTTGCGCACGCCAGAGTCAGCGATAGAACCACGTTACTCGACAACTGGGGTTAAAAAAAGGGTAGAAGGGGTTTTTTTGGAAGGAAGTGTACAAGTTGTGAGAAAATAAAGTTGCCCATGATATTTGGATGTCTTCAATTTTAGGCTTCAGTATCGTGTTCTCGATAAAGAGGACGAGTTCAAAGTTGCTTCAAGGTCGTAAATACGTAGAGTACTGATATCAATTGTTGATGCCTCATCCGGAAGGGATGTTGGTGGGAGATGATACGATTGATGGCCATGCTTTCCACTTTTAACTTCATTGCTCTGGCTGCTCAAACAAGGATGAGCTTCAGCGGTCTTTGCAGTCTTCAATCCTGTGAGTCAGTAGTTCTAGGTATTTTCGACATCTCAGATTACAGGCACATCAATATTCCGCCAGCATGAGGAAGCTTCCATGTCTCGCAGCACCTTTCTAGCTTGCTCTGGCCTTTTCAACGCGCAATCACAAATTATGTTGGAATTCAGAGAGAGAGCTGGCTCCTTTGTTACCCTGGTTGCAAGGGATAGACATCCCGCTCAACATCAAGCTCTTTGAAAGCAGCCAAGTCCATCTCCACGCTTGAAGAAGCGGTAGCAATCATGTAGTCTTCCCGGAATGCCTGTATCTCCAGCTTGACATCCGTCACCCTCCTCCCATAAAACCATATTTCAACCCCACCGCAAGTCTGACCCCAATCACCTTCAACCTCCCCACCTGCATGCATCTGGCTGGCAGGTACCGGCACTTGAACATTGCGAAATTCCAGATCCTTGAGCCAAGATGCCAGCAATGCTTCGCCCGTCATCTTGACATAGGCCTCCTTCAGGCACCAATGCGTGTAGAAGTGCCGTAGCTTGGCTCTGATCTCGTCCTGCTGAGTGCATTGCGTTGGCGGCACAAACCCTGCTATGTCCTTAATCTCACGGTCTGAAAACACCATTTCATACACGTTAGCCCAAGCTTCGAAGCCATCTTTCATTACCGTCTTGAAATCTTTCTCCCAGTTCATTCTCACAATGTCCACCCCGAGTTTTACCGATTCCCCAGGGCATCCTACTAATGCGACCAGAGAGCCATGGTGTGAGACGTTGAACTCCAGGCTCTGCGAGTTCGGATCAAGCGGCTTATAGCATGGTTTCTTGTGTGGACCTTCACTACTAACAGCCTCAGGCCAGGGCACTCGACAGGTATTTGCTATTGCGCGATGTTTGAGAAGGTTGGAGGCAAGAGAGAGCTTCGCATCACTTGGTCGATAGAAGCGAAGAGCCTTGGCACGTTCGCCGTCTGTGAGAAGGGCCAGGGCATGTTGGGCTGTCGTGCCAGTTGCCCAGTGAGCTGTAGATTGAGCGCTTTGGCTTCCTCCAACCGGGGCAGGCCATAGCGATTCGACGTCAAGAAGCCATCGAAAGGCCTTTGTCTCGTCCGTGGTCATCATTCAATTGGCATGTCATCGTTGAACTACCTGATGTTAGAGAATGGAACAGTGTCCGCAAAGTCCTGCGGGCATTCACTCATTTTCAACCAAATAGATGATGGACGATCCATCGAGGCCCTAAGACGGACTCCCTTTGAGGATAGCTTCAAGCAGTCGGCTCGGCCTAACCTTGTTCCCGGCTTAGAATAGCAATCCAGTAAAACCGCGTGGACCGATGATGGATAAATACCAGTCGTGAGCTTTAAGCCGTGCTTCTCCTTTCTTCTGATCTATGTACGAGCTTACTGATCTTATAGCAGCAGTTTACCCGAGTAAATAGCTGTCTATGATCAAGAAGTAGGCATGATCACGTCAACAGAGCCTCACATTGGCGCCTCGGCAGGCGACCAAGCCGCCATTATCTGCAAGAAAATCGGAAGGACCAGCGCAGCTTCCAAGGAGTCCTCTGCACTCAAATGCTGGAGCCTACGCCTGCCCTGCCCATCACGGCAGCGCAAGGCTCAATCGCTACGAGAGAAGCCATACAGCTTGAACAAAGGAATACCCAAAGAGCTTGGAGGCGGCCCGGATCATCCAGACACAGTTCTCTACCTCGCATATGGCTCGAACCTCTCCGCGCAGACCTTCCAAGGTAATCGTGGCATACGACCCTTATCCCAGGTCAACGTCGTGGTACCAGAACTGGTCATGACATTCGACCTCGCCGGCCTGCCCTACCTTGAACCCTGCTTCGCAAACACCAAATACCGCCATACCTCCCCCCCTCCCTCTACCTCCGAAAAGTCCCACCTTCTCCCAAGAAAGACGCCGAGATACCACAAGAACCGATGGAAGAAAGGCCTCGTAGGCGTCGTCTACGAAGTAACAAAAGAGGACTATGCCCACATAATAGCTACCGAAGGCGGCGGCGCTTCCTACCAAGACGTCCTCGTCGACTGCTACGAGCTCCCTCCAAACGAAAACACAGTTCCCGAATTCCCAACCTCACACCCCTTCAAAGCGCATACCCTCTACTCGCCCATCCTCCCTCCCGGTGACATCCCGGAAAAAGGCGGACCCTTTTCGCGCCCAGATCCAGATTACGCACAAGCATCGGCGCGGTATCTAAAGCTGATCACCGATGGCGCAGACGAGCATGCATTACCAGGGGAATACAAAGACTATCTGCACCAGATACGGCCGTACACCATGACGACGCAAAAACAGCGGCTTGGAGGCTGGATCTTCGGCATAATATGGCGCCCGGTGATTATGGCTATATTGGCGCTAAGCGGCCTCTTCAGCGATGACAGTGGGCAAGTGCCTGCGTGGTTGGTGGCGGTCACAGGGGCGATATTCCGCGGGGTGTGGATGAGCTATGACGGGTTCTTCTTCAAGGTTTTTGGGGATGGGGAACGGACTTATTATGAAGATGAAAATGGAGATGGAGATGATGCAGCTGCGCGCGTTGGGTCTTCGACGAAGTACAATGGAGTCGCTGAGAAGGGGATGAATGGACATGAAGAGGTCTGAAAGCAGTCAAAACTCGAAACTCCCGGGCATAGAGTGAAAGAGCATAGAGCATCACATTTTGTAGAACGAATCTGTATATATGTATATGACGACCTAAGCAATCTGTCAACATCATAAATAGAATTACATTCCCGCTCCACATTCCCCAAAAACTCGCCCCAACTCCCCCCCACAACCCGAAAAAGGAAATGCTACAACCGCACCAGCTGCATATCTCTGTATCCCACAAACTCGACTTCGACTACCAAGGCCGTTCGACAAGGGAACCGGGTATGAGAGGCAAGTTAATGAGATGAGGAGGAGAGGAGAGGAGAGGAGAGGAGAGGAGAAGTGTTTTGAGTATAGGCTCAAAGCCGTAACTTGACGGGCGTGAAAGTATGGTATGAATGAGTCCAGATCTAAATCTTGTAGTGAGTGGATGGAGAAAGGGAGGGAGCGACGGAGGGGGAAGGAGGAAAGGAAGGTAGGAAGGAAGGAAGAGAGGAGGGAGTAAGATGAAGAGAGGGGAAAAACCATTCCGGGAGCAAAAAGTGCTCAATCTTTTCTCCTTCATTCCGCATTCGTGAAACCGAATCTGCACTCCCTCCCTCCCTTTTGTATCAAAGCGAACCCGCGTTTCGTGATGTTAGACTGTCCATCGCCCGCATTTCTCTTATGACAATCCTTCTTTTGTCTTTTTGTAGACTCGGCAGGTGGCTTCGTCGACAATGGGTTCCGTGTCATTTTAAGAGTAGCTCTTCATAACATTTGGATCTTCTCATGGGCACTCAGGGCGTTGTGCTTGCGTACTAGAGTACCGATAGATGAAAGATGGCTATGTTCCATAGGAAGGGAGAGAGATGTCAGAAGCCATAGGTGCAGAAACTCCCGGAGAGCTTTTCGCTGACCAGTCACGTCTGGTGTACAGATTACGCATCGATCCAATAGGCTATTCAAGGAATGGCATTCTCGGTACAGCAGCGAGCCGGAGAAGAGCGGGTGGCAATATTCTGGGACGCTGTGTTGGGAATGAGTAGTTACGGGTGATCCAAAAGTTCTGGACTTGGTGAGTCGTTGGCCGTGAGACGAACTGTAGATTGAAAGAGACCTTCATTTCATCAGCACTTCATTCACTGAAACGTAGTCATGTAAAAGATTGATGGCTCCGTATCTGGCTCGTCCATAAATCGGTTTGACGGCTTGCGAGATTCTTCGACCCTTTTCTTTTAGCTGAGCACGGGAGGCACCGGTATGGCATTGCTGGTCTCGTCTCGATCACGCACCCAACCGTCTCGAGCTGTCATCCGATTGTTCACGGGTCAAAGTCTCAAATGGCAGCGTAAACATCCTGCCACGTGAACTTCGTAGTGGTCTTGACCCCAGGCTATCAAGACATCGGAGGACATCACAATCCAGCCCCTCTGTTGATGGTAGTGAACATGTCGGGGCAGTCTGGCAAGATAGCGTCATGGTAGATGAGCTACATTTTTTGAAGACGAAAAAGCATGATCATTTCGACCTGCATGTTGGGCGAGAGCAAAGGCCTGGAAATCCGGCGATGTAAGCTGACAGCCTAGCGACATCCAACGGCTCCGCATGATCGAGAAGCAAAGGGCGTAGCGCTGAGGGATTTTTCAACACGAAGAGCGATGCTGCCATCTCCGTAGAGCTGTGGGACCCTCGGAGAAATTGGTTGGCGCGTAAGGATCATGATTCTTTTAAAAGCTGCTGGGGACCGTACTCGCATGCAAGCCGAAGATCAAATATGCAGGACGCACAGTTGGGAGTAACGGTCACGCTCGGAGAGACAGATTCTAGACCTCTTCGCCTCTGCATGTTTTTGCTTCGCCCGTGAAGCAGATGGTGGCTGCAAGGATGCTCTTAAGCACCCAATGAGGGATTAAAATGTGGGGGTCGTCCATTGGCACTTGTGCTTGGGACCGTGGAGAAGCGCCTGGGACTGAACGTGCATCGTGGGCTACCTTAGTCAGGTTTATGGATTTTTTACACTTTAGGAAAGATGCAGCGCAGGCGGAGAATTTGGGGAGGCATTTGGTGGTAACTCAGACATCCGGGACTTATGCACAAGGCGTTCAAACCAGTTAGGCAAAGGATCCTTCGAGACTCCCACCTTCTCGTTAACCTAACTGATCTGAGGATAGTCATTTTGTCATTGATTTCCGTACAACAGCTGTAAGGCGACTGGAGAGCTTTGGGTAAGTGCGATTCTAACGTCCTGCTTTGGTGCGCAGATAGTGTAGAACGCAGCAATCGCAGAAGATCGTTTGGTCCTAGATAGGCATCCTATCGGGTCAGAGCTCTACTTGGTACATGCAGATCCTAGAGAACTCGTCAACTGAAACGTCGCTGTGAAAAGACGACTGGGCAGGCGTCCCAGGGATCTGTCACAGCCCCGATCACCCTGAGGGTTAGCAACCTAGCATTAGAAGGCTGAATGGCCGAATGAAGTAATTGAAGCGGGGTGGACCGCATGTAATGTGAATGAAACTCCATGCGCTAGTTCCAGCGTTTTGAAGCCATTGTAGCCGAAAGAAACGCATAACAAACCGAAAGGCACGACATAGCTGACCAAGTACTAGTACCGATGGGTGTCTATGGTCGCATCCTCCAAGGTGTGAACCAAACACTTGGGTGTGCGCAACCTCCTTTGGGCCTTGGATGGTGGCATTCGAAGCCTAAGAAGGGCTCTATACGAGTTGCGATGCTAAATCCATGAGGCCGTGACGGACCATCGGCAAAGAAAAGATCAGATTCCAAGATCCAGAGTGTAGATATACTTTTCTAAGTCCACATAATACCCTACTGGACAAGCCAATGAGATACAAAACGCATACACTGCCTTCTGTATGTATTGGCGTAAAGCCATTTGGTGAAGCGCAGCAGATAGAGCTGTCGTCACGAAAGATCTGGTATCCATGGAGAATAATGGGACAAAAATATCCCAGTGATTTTGCTTGATCCAACATACCGTACTGCAGAAAGGTTAGCCCGACCTACCTGCAGCTTGTGCGTGGGGGTCACAAGGTAAGGCAATCGGGACATGGATGGAAGGCTGCATTGATTTGCAACCATGGCTAAACTTGACGAATCTGCCTCCCACTACGAAGTACTGGCGCGTGCATTAACGCGCTGACCAACGTTTCGATAATCGCCCAGCTATCCCCTTTCTAGGATTCTCAAGGATTCACTTCTCCCTCCATGACAGGGCATACTATGGGCGTTGGATTTTGCGGGCTTCTGGAGCATAGCATGGACATTGTTGGCAGGGCATTTTCCCAGAGCCCCTCGTCTTCCTCCTGTTTGCTCTGCCTTTCCAGAAAAAGTATTGGAATCATGCAGCTGATGCAGGACATGATTCTCTTTCCACTCTAATCTCGGCGGTCCTGGGCGTGCGAGAAGGATTATGTTCATGAAGTAATCAATGGCTGGCCGCTGGCGGTAGCCTGCTGCTCGATATATCGGTAATGTAGCGCTGTCATTGGATATCTAATTCCTAGCGTGGTGTCGATGGTTCTCGCGTACTTCTGGAGTATTGCCTGATCGAACTACTAGGGCGGGAACAGCTGGGGATCGAGGTCAGAAAGGACGTTGATTGCTCGATGGTGCGCGACGCTTGGAGAGAGGCGGCTAGGGTAGGATGGCTAAGCCACTCAAGTTGGAGCGGCTATACCAGCTCAAGTCAGATGTCTGCGCTTCTATCATTTGCTCTGCAGCCGACCGACGCTTAATTTGCAACGACTCACTAAAGTAGTCACTAGCAAGCTTATAACCTTCCGAGTTGGTGATCATGTGCGTCTGATGGAAGTATGCGAGGCCCGGTGGACAGCGACTAGGGGCTGCAATGGAAACACTGGGGCTGGCGTGCAATACCATGCGACTCGCGCATTCGTGCTGACTTCAAAGTAGCGCGCCCGTAAGTACCAGCCATGTACTCACACCTTCTCGCGACTCCAATCGACATGCCACTGTGAACGCTAACTGCCGTTCACATGCGTAGTACCCAGAATGTTTCGTTGTTGCCCCATGGATCTCCACATTACCCCAATGTCCGACAAGAGAGTTTCTTAGACGCGTCGAATTTGTGATATAAGAACCTTTCCCCATCCCCACAACCTTTCTGTCCCAAGCCGCTCTTCCTTCTTTGTCTTGAGAGCTCTCCGTCCGATCTCTGGTTCGGACTCTGCTTCCCCAAAGCCAAGCAGAGTATCAGTCTTTTCATATTCTAGTAAAACCAAATTCTCCTACACCACAGGGCACTCCGGTCAGTCGCCGCCATGGACCTCATCCCCAGGTCCAACGTGGTCCACAAATATGAGAAGCGCAGCCTTCTCATCGCCATCAACTGTATTGCTGGTCTCTCCATCTTCTTCTTTGGTTATGATCAGGGTATGATGGGTGGTGTCAATGGTGCAATTGATTACTATCAGAAGACCATGAAATTCGGTCACCCAGATCCCGAAACCGGCGCCCCAGTCATCGACAACACCCTTCTCCAGGGCGGTATTGTCTCCATCTACTATCTCGGCACTCTCATCGGTTGTCTTATCGGTGGTTGGTTCGGTGACCGTTATGGCCGTATCAAGACCATCGGTCTCGGAGCTGCTTGGGCTGTCATCGGAGCTACACTCCAAACTTCTGCTCAGAACCACACTTGGATGATCTGCGCTCGTCTCATCAATGGATGGGGTACAGGAATACTTAACGCTATTGTTCCCGTCTGGGCCACCGAGACCGCCGAGCACACATCCCGTGGACAATTCATTGCCATCGAATTCACGCTTAACATCTTTGGTGTCGTAGTCGCCTATTGGATTGAATAGTAAGTATATAGCGAATACTTGAAAGGTGAATGGGTAACTGACTATTCTTCAGTGGCTGCAATTTCTACCAAGGCGGAACTGGGGAATTTACCTGGAGGTTCCCAATTGCTTTCCAGATCGCCCCATTACTTCTCCTCTTCGCTATTTGCTGGCTCTTCCCCGAGTCCCCTCGTTGGCTCGTCAAGGTCGGTAGAGAGGAAGAGGCCCGTTACATCCTCGGAAGACTCCGTGGTGAGACTGGTGCGGATGTGGGCAAGGCCGAGGCCGAGTTTCAAGATATCCGCAACATCGCTGAGCTCGAACGCAAGACCGCCAAGTCCCAATCATACATTTCCATGCTTTTCGGTATCGGCTCTGGCAAGCTTCACACTGGGCGTCGTGTTCAACTGGTCATCTGGCTTCAAATCATGCAGGAGTGGATCGGTATTGCTGGTGTGACCATTTTCGCTCCCACCATTTTCCGCACTGCCGGTATTCCCAACGCACAGGTGCAATGGATTTCTGGATTGAACACCATTACATACATGGTAAGCTGCTCCCTCACATGATGTCTGTTTTAGGAGGCTAATCGTCTGATAGTTGGCCACTCTCATTTGCGTCTTCACCCTGGACAGAATCGGTCGGCGCTGGACCTTGTACTGGGGCTCAATCGTTCAAGGTATCTCCATGTTCCTCGCTGGTGGTCTCTCAACCCTGGGTCTCCAACATCCTGCTGGGTCTGCTCTCGCTAGAGGCTACAGCTCAGGTGCGGTTGCTATGATCTTCCTCTTCACGGCCACCTTCGGCGCCACCTGGCTCACTGTTCCATGGCTTTACCCAGCTGAGATCTTCCCGTTGGAGGTCCGTGCTAAGGGTAACGCATGGGGTGTCGTGGGCTGGTCCATTGGTAACGGCTGGCTGACACTCATCCTTCCGGTCATCTTCAAGGCTCTGCAGCAGAAGACATATTACATCTTCGGTATCGCCAACGTCATCACGCTCCCCATGGTCTACTGCTTGTACCCTGAATCTAATCAGCGAACTCTTGAGGAGATGAATCTTCTCTTCGCGGCTGATAGTATCTGGAATTGGGAGGCGGAGAGGAACTTTGCCATCCTCAAGGAGCAGAACCCGGAGCTTGTCCAAGCAGCCCAACGTGGCCACTCGGTCGTCGATCCTGAGACCGGCCTTCCCAAGAGCGGGCGACAGGGTAGTGTCTCGAGGAACATGAGCTTGGATGTTAACGCTCTTGCTCACCACGATGATGTATATGAGGAGAAGCAGACCTTCAAACATGGATAGAGGTGGAGAGGCTCGACTGGAGTTTATGAAGAAGTTTGCCTTGTGTAGACTCGGCGGGTCATTGTTTTTTTTTAGAAAGGGATGGAGCTGGCGGGTTGTTGAGCGTATTTGATCACATTGCTTATAGACATTTTTGAAAATATCTAGCAACGACTCATCTGTTACCTCAAAGCATGTCACGCTTACTGTTCACTCAAACAAATCAAGTCTGTCTACCCAACGCACTCGACCGAACCAAATCTCACTTTCTTGTTCTTTGCGTATTGAATCCTCAGCACTATGATACCGCACACATGGCTACGAGCAGTGATTCACAAACAATACTAATATATTATACATCTTTTAATCGTGTTGTAGCTCCTTTCTCAACAGCACTAGGTAGGAGTACCTCTTTACTGGAGGAAGAAGCTCCGTTGGCTCCGCAGTGAAAAGGAGGGGTCAAGGTGCCCGGATTAATTGACGGGCCGAAGCGTGAATTGAATTCAAAAAAAACGTTGTAGAAAAAAAGTGAGGTGAGGTGAACATGAGCTTTGACCTCTTACGCGAAAACCAAACATCGCGTCTGGACTCTTCTCATCTTTCTTACTTCCCTTTCGAACCTCACTCACTCCTCTACAGCTTCTGTCTTTCCAATCTTAACCCACCTCCTTTCCCACCACATCTTTTACTACTTGCACCTAAAGTCCCAGCATGCTTTGATCTGTGTCCAAAAATGGGTCGCATACGCCTGCAAATCTGTGTCCTGCCATGGGAGCAGCCATGTTCCTCATCCTCTAGCAGTGCTCAAGTGCCCCAACAGACTGTGAAATGGTGCGAACCATGCGCCGAAGACACCCCGATGCAAGAGGTTTGCGACAGAATCTCCATTTCATGGCAAAGAATGTTCGAGGAAACCATGGGGTGAGTTGGACGAGCAAAATCCTACTCCTCTTCGCTGCAGCAATGAAGCTGACTGAAGTCTTGCCATCCGTTAGACCATTGAGAATACGTCACCTTAAGACCGCCTATGGCGATTTCTTAGACCTGCAGCAGAGGGTCGTTGGCGACTTCTTCGACGACAGAGGTGCAGACGGAAACATCCGCAATTCAATCTTGGAGGTCCATAGGTATCCGCCCAGACCAGACCAACTCGAGACATTACAACGCTTTTCCTCCCTGGCTCCAAACTCGTCCGTGAGACCACGCAAACGCCCTCTTGAGCTACCTTCACAATCCTACTTTTCACAAAGTGTAGGAAATATACTCCGCGAGATACCAAGCGTCGAGGAGTGGGACGCTGAAGCCAATACGTCGTCCTTGGGGACAAGGGCTAAGCGGCAGCGCACGCACGAATCGAACCTCAATAGGACATTCGATGCACACCAGAAGTTGATTATAGGAGAGGAACAAGGTGGCGGGCCGTTTCATTCGTCTCAGACTTCAGGGACGCAAGAATCTATTCATCAGGTCCTTGACTCACAGAAATCTGTTGGAAAGAAGCGTACGTCTTGATTGTCACATGTCTAAGGTATATTCAAATCTTGAACTATCATACAGATCCAAACCCGTACGGTACCCCAACGTCCCTGGCCCTTGTTGGTCCCCAAGAATCTATCCCTAGCAGTGAGATCGACCTCTCTGCGATACCAGACTCGCCACTTGGCAGAGGCACAACATCGGCACGCGGAGCTCTTATAGGAGCTATGCAACTCGATCGAGAGAGCACAAAATCAGAATCACCTGAGCTCAGAGCATCGGTTCATGAAATACCACCCGCCGCCCCAATCGATGTCTCCGGCGAACAGCCAGATACAAATGCAGATTTGCATGCACCTTCAACTATCCCCTCCATCATCAATTCGGCATCGCAACCATCGCAACCAGTATCGGTCGCGCAGAACGTCGACGAGCATGTGAAGAACCATCGTCTCGGTGTAAGGAAACCAAGTGAGAAGGCAATCGACGCCAACCCGGCTCCTGAGCGCAGACCTTTGACAGAGGACTCAGCGCAGGCGCAAAACGTCCAAATTCATACTAGTACTTTGTGCGAATCAGATTCCATCTTTGACCCTATCGAATCAGATACAGAGAGCTTCCGTGAAAAACAGCAGATGCAGAGTGCGAAGCGCCTCAGGTCGAGGTCGAGCAAAACACCTACCGCAACCTTTTCTTCGCTTCGCGCATCAAATGTAGAAAGGGTAGATCGAAGAGACGGCGAATTTATCGTGCCTGCCGTTCCGCAATCACGTATGGAGGTTGCTCGCAAATCCTTATGCCAAGTCACCACCTCAGGACAGCGCAGAGAAGACTCCGAGGATGCAAACATCAGCGTCCAGAATGGTCTCAAGCGACATATTAAGCATGATAATGAGGATAACGCTCATTCCAAGGCACGCAACAACGACCGACTATATGTAGCTCGGGAGACGCCGAAAAGGGACACTGGGTGTAATGATCTTATGGATGAGACCCAGACCGCATCTCAAGCTACCACTGCTTGTTCGCAAGTTTCCAATAACCCTACCGATGGAACAGCCGAATCGTCCGTCCAACGGCAAGACAATAGCGTGTTAAGCCAGAGTCAGGCGCCCAATAAAACAATACATCTAAATCATGACGCCAATATTGGAGTTAGCGACTCAGATGACTGTCTCTCCGCTCAAGAAGTAGAACGACTGATCAAAGAAGCCGAAGGAAAGCAGGCGGAGAAAACCGGGCAAAAGAAAGCTCAGGAGACCAAATTAGCCCGAGACGCCAGGGAAAATAGAAACGCCGCAAAAAAGGGGGAAGTACCAGCAGACAAAAAAGGTGTAAAAGAAGATAGGGCGAGAGTCACAGAGTCAACTCAGGCCAAAAGAGCAAATGCAAAACAGAAGGAATTTACGGAGGCTAAGCGGATGGAGGAGACAGCGGTGAATGAAGTGCGGTCGTCAGGGAAGAAGAAGATCAGCGAGAGGCTGGCTCTCGAACGGCAAATCAGTGAGACGTTGTTGGCAGAAGAAGCTAACAAGCTCATGTTGGCAGATGATGGTGCCAAGCAAATTGAGGCGGAGAAAGAGAGATTAAAGAAGGCAAGGCGCAAGGAGCCAGAAGCCAAGGAACAAGCTAATGAAGCAAAAGCCGATGAGCATGAAAGACAAGTGCAAGGGAAGGACAGTGACAAGAAAGCTCGCGAAGCCCAGCGTGCTCGGGAGAAGGCCCAAAAGCTCGCAGATTTCGAATCCAAAGACGCCAAGGGCAAAGCGCCCCCAGCCAGGACAGTGTGCGAGACGGCGACGACGCTGAGAGAGGAAGCTCGAAAAAGGATCGCAGGACGAAACGAGCAGAGGCAGAGAGAATCATCGGAGAGACAAAGTCGAGCTTCAACAAACCCTGCTACATCCTCAAAGTCTATGGGTCCAAAGCGGTCTATGACGCCGCGCATACCCGGACCTTCTGTGACCATTCCTTCGCCTCACCTGAGTTCCTTGCGGTCAAGTCCTCCAAGCATCCGATCTTCAGGAAATATGGAAGCACCAATTCGGAGTGCCCTTCGACAAACTCCAGGTGCGGTGCGTCGGTCAGCGTCTTCAGTATCTTTCGATGTGCCCCCCCGGACCAAGCTCAATGAGTACATTGCTTCGACGCCAAAGCCAAAGTCACTAAAAGAGATCAATGACGAGTTGACCACCAAGCCGTCCCCCGTAACAAACCTTGCGACAAATCCACCAAGAACCGTATCTAATCCGCCTTCGAAAACACCCACAAAGACCCCCATTCCCAAGAAAGTATCGGAGGGCAAAACTGCGAAGACCCCTGCTAAAAATGGGAAGGTCCAGACAAAGCTCAAGGTGACCAGAGAGCTGAAGAAGCTGAAAGGTCGTGCTGTTACTCCAATTAAATCTACGCAGGCACCAAAGCACGAAATAGTCCTTTCGTCTGGCGAAGACTCTAGCACGTCGGAGAAAAAACTGTGGCAGACTGGCAACGCCGAAGCTGGACCGAGTTCGAGGAAGCCCACCTTTCCAGCCGTCAGTCAAAGAACGAAGACTGCGGAAGTGAAATCTTCAGGTGCGCGTATAGACCCTAACATCCGCAACGTCAAAATCGAAAAGAATACAAGAGCGGCTTCGGCTGGCCTCCCACGCTGCACGTCCTCATTGGATAAGACGACTCAGCAGAAGTCAACGTCTCGATCCCCGGCCCTGGCTTTGTCTGAAACGATTTCGGTGAGCTCGGGCTTGGCTTCAAGTACAGCTTCGGTGTCAGAGTTGGAGTCTGATTCAGAAGATGAGTCCCAAGTGCAGTCACTAATGACATCAACTGGTACCAAGAGTAGCACACGCGCACCTGTCACTAAGAAGGGATCCAGCCAGGCCATCAATGAACCAATTAAGCGGCCAGAATACCGCTCAAATAGTAAAACGTCTTCGCAATCAAGCAGCCAGGTTTCGTCTTCTCGGTCATGTAGCAGTATCTCAGTAAAAGGCGCTGGCGAGCACATCGCTGAAGCCGCGGATAAACAATTGCAGCTCGAGTCTCAGCATTCGATACCAAATTCTCACGTTAGCCAGGCTTCCTCGACCATCAACGGTGCTGTGAATAAAGAGATCATAAATCAAGGGCTCGACCATGCCGGACGCCTTTCCAACGGGATTCGCCCTGCCAATTACAAGTATCCGAGTCTCTCGGAGCTCCAGAAGCTACCTCGAGCAGTCACACCTAAGGCGGAACCCAGACGCAACGCATTCTCATCGCAGCCAACCGGCGCTTCGCCTGTGGTACCCTCTGGATCTGATAGTTCGAGCAGCGATAGCGAAAATAGCAGCAGCAACTCGGATGAAGATGAGAATGTTGATGGACCTCCCAGTCAGACTAGGTCTGAGAAGACCTTTCCTGGTATGAATATGAAAGGGGTGTTGAAGCGTAGGTTAAGCAGAACTTGTTAGGTATCCAATTGCTAATGTCCGGTATAGTCGCAAATGCTATTCGAACCCCGTTCGGTTTTGCTGAGTAATGACAGATATCATTGTTGACTGTCCACAGGACGCCCAAGCTATCTATTAATGTTTTTCACGTCTAACGCTTTTTTTGCGAATCCTTCGAAGTAAGAGATACCCCCAATGTGTTTATTCAGAAGATGTTAGAGGATCACCACGCCCTGTTGGTTGAAGCAAGGGGTCATTATTTATGTATCTACATTCCGGACTGTGTTTCCGCGTCTCGGAAGTCACCTTTTCGTCAAGTGCAACGGGACTCACTAGCAGCAGCATATTCCAGATTCTATCATCCCCTGTAGCCTTTGACTGTCCTCGTACTTTGATGAGAAATCTCCGAACTTGTCGAAGTTGCCGCATGGGGCTTCCATGAAGGGAGACGCTATTGTCACACGCTTTCTGAAACTTCATTCCAAGAACTAAACGTGGTCCACGCGTCTATTATTCTGTTGATATCCGTGGCACGCAACGCTCTGGATCACCTCGCTTGATCTCGCTTGCTTTCGCTTGTGGTCGCCACGTGCTTTGCTGGCGTACGCGAGAAGGTCCATTCCCTTAGCTTGATCACAGCTGTCCATCAAGGAAATATAGACGGCGCCATGCTGTCCATGACTATGGTAAGTCACAGCTTCTTTCACACTCATTTCTCGAACTGCCGTTATGGCTCGTCTTTCGTTTCTCCTATTGGTCCTAGCGTGTCTAAGATTTATTCCAATCGCCAGTGCTCAGGAGGAAAGCGGTAAGTCGGCCTAACATGAGGGACATAGACTTGAGGTAATGCTAATACGCTGAGAAGTCTGCTTTCTGACGTCCTCATTGGTTGAGGTCGTTGTATCTCTTACTACGCCCTCGACTTCGGCTGGTATCAAAAGTGCAATTAGTTCCAACTCGGGACTTAGCAGTCCTATCTCACCCACAACTACAGCAACCTCTGCCTCTTTGCTAACATTGAACCCAAGCCCGACAAACAGCCTTTCGACATCTGCATCCACCATCCCGGTACCCGCATTGAGTCCTGGTTCGACTACCAGCCTTTCGACACCTACAACTGCGGATCTGCCCGCTCTCATCCCTAGTGAAATATCCATATCAGGAGCAGTTTACGTGTACGTAGGATGTTTCGAAGGCCAGTACATTCAGCCCGTCGCTGCCACCTATACCGTTGGAGACGTAGATCAGTGTGGATCGCTCTGTCTGGGCTCGACATACTTCCAACTGGAAGCCGGTGATGAATGTAAGCGGCTGGGAATCCTCCAAACGGGCCTCGACCACTGACAAAAGCATAAGGCACGTGCGGAGATTCCATCGTGACAGATCCGGCAATCGGAGAGGACGTTTCGTGCAGTATACCATGCGTGGATAACCAAAACGAATTCTGCGGCGGTCTAAAGTTGTTGAAACGGCAGCAGCAAAGATACTTGGCAGCATATTCCTCGTCGGTCTTGAGCCCTTCCTTGGCTATAACATCCAGCGCCGCAATTCCCTCAGCTCCTGTCACTGGGGCAATAAGTTCGTCTTCACGTTAATCTGTCACATTCTACGCTAACTCGACAGGCTCCACACGGACCAGTTCCCTACCCTACGGATGCACTGACCTCGCCTGTGTCTCTGCGTCTAATGGAGGACGGAGCGCCGCCTCCGCCTCAAGCGCTGCCTCCGCCTCAAGCGCTGCCTCCGCCTCAAGCGCTACCAATTCTTTGCCCTTTGGCTGCGATAGTAAGCCTACATCTTGGAATTTATTCACTGGCAAAGGCTGACTCTAGTCTCTTAAAGGCCTGCTCTGTGTCTCGTTGTCTTTGGGTGCACAATATAGCGCCAGTCTTGGCGCAAGTCTTGGAATCGCCATCGGTCGCACTAGCAGTGCGTCCACGAGCTCTGCGCTCTTGAGCTCTGCGCTCTTGAGCTCTGCGCTCTTGAGCTCTGCGCTCTTGAGCTCTGCGCTCTTGAACTCTGCGCCCGCGACTTCTGCAGGCACGACATCTCAACTGACACGTCCTGCGCCCACGACTTCTCAATTCGCAGGTCCTGCGTCTACCGCTTCAGCACGCACGACTTCTCAATTCACGAGTTCTGCACCCACGACTGCCCAGTCCACAGGTCCTGCGCCCACGGCTTCTGCAGGCCCGACTTCTCAACTGACAAGTCCTGCGCCCACAAGTTCTGCACGCACGACTTCTTCACTCACCAATTCCGCGCCCACGAGTTCTTTGCCTTACAATTGCAATAGTAAGCAACCTGAAAAGAGGCTCTAGCTGCTGCGGTTGTTGTGATTCGGGAAGCTGACCGCGAGTTAATAGATCTCCTATGTCTATCATTGTCTTTAGCATCAGCTTCAAGTTCAATCAGTCGCCAAACCTCTACTTCGAGCATCCCGCCGCTCAGCTTACCTCCGCTCAGCGTCTCTTCGATTGCTTCACCCTCCACCAGCGTCCCGACAGTGAACACACCGTCAATCACCCTCCCCACAGTCAACAGTCCCACATTCAGCATCTCCTCGATCAGTGTTCCCACTCCCAGCCTCCCACCAGCTAGCATCCCGTCGATTAGCATTCCACCAATTAGTATACCTTCGGCCAGCATCCCATCAATCAGCGTATCTTCAATCAACATCCCCACAGTCAGCATCCCGTCTGTCAGTATTCCATCACTCAGCATACCTTCAATCAGCGTCCCGTCAGTCAGTGTCCCGTCCGCTAGCATCCCGTCAGTCAGTATCCCATCACTCAGCATCCCCTCGATCACTGTTCCCACTCTCAGCCTTCCATCCATTAGCATCCCTTCGATTAGTATCCCTGGCCTGCCCTCAATCAGCATTCCTCCAATTGATGTCCCTACGGTCAGTGTTCCATCAATCAATGTCCCGTCAATCAGCATCCCTTCGGTTAGTATCCCCGGCCTACCTTCAATCAGCATCCCTGGCCTGCCATCAATCAGTGTCCCCGGCCTGCCTTCAATCAGCGTCCCTCCAATTGATGTTCCTTCGATCAGTATCCCTGGCCTGCCTTCAATCAGCATTCCTGGCCTACCTTCAATCAGTATCCCGCCAATTGATGTTCCTTCGATCAGCGTCCCTGGCCTACCTTCAATCAGCATCCCTCCAATCGATGTTCCTTCGATAAGTATCCCTGGCCTGCCATCAATCAGTATCCCGCCAATCAGCATCCCATCGGTTCAACTACCTACGATCAGTATCCCTTCGATTGGACTTCCTTCTGTTAGTATTCCTTCAATTGGACTACCCACACTCCCTTCAATTGGTCTTCCTTCAATAGGGCTACCGTCCCTAAACCTCCCCACAGACCTACCAACTGTAGGCCTACCCACCGAACTTCCTTCGCTAGGCCTTCCTTCGATAGGGCTGCCGTCCCTGAACCTCCCTACAGAGCTTCCAACCATAGGCCTACCCACAGTGCTTCCTTCACTGGGCCTTCCTTCGATAGGTATTCCTTCGATAGATCTCCCTACAGAACTACCGACATTAGGTCTCCCTACAGCGCTTCCTTCAGTAGACCTTCCTTCGCTAGCCCTTCCTTCGTTGGACCTCCCTACAGAACTACCAACCATAGGTCTCCCTACGGAGCTTCCTTCACTAGGCCTTCCTTCACTCGAACTCCCCACGCTAGCTCTGCCTACAGAACTACCAACAATAGGCCTCCCCACCGAGCTCCCCTCATTGGGCCTTCCTTCTCTAGGAGTACCCACGCTAGACCTACCAACAGAGCTGCCAACAATAGGCCTTCCTACAGAGCTTCCTTCATTAAGTCTTCCTTCGCTTGGCCTCCCATCACTAGATCTTCCTACGGCGCTTCCTACTCTAGGACTGCCTACGGAACTGCCAACGATAGGCCTTCCAACGGAACTTCCTTCACTGGGTCTGCCTACGGAACTGCCAACGATAGGCCTTTTAACGGAACTTCCTTCACTAGGTCTGCCCACGGATATCATCCCTACCGATATCCTTCCTACCAACGTACTTCCCACGGATATTATCCCTACCGATATTGTCCCTACCGCTATTCTTCCTACCAATATCCTTCCCACCAACATCCTTCCAACGGATATTATCCCCACGGATATCGTCCCCAGCAATATCCTTCCTACCGATATCCTTCCCACCAACGTCCTTCCCACCAACGTCCTTCCCACGAACATCATCCCCACGGATATCGTCCCTACGGATATTATTCCCACGGACATCATCGCCAGCAACATCCTTCCTACCGATATCCTTCCCACAAACGTCCTTCCAACGGATATCATCCCCAGCAATGTCCTGCCCACCGATATCCTTCCCACCAACGTCCTTCCCACGAACATCATCCCCACGGATATTATTCCCACGGACATCATCCCCAGCAATATCCTTCCCACAAACGTCCTTCCAACGGATATCATCCCTAGCAATGTCCTGCCCACGGAGATCCTCCCGACAATCCCCACTGTCCTCCCCACGGATATCATTCCCACGAATATCCTCCCTACAGACATCATCCCCACGATCCTTCCCTCGGACATCATCCCCACCAATATTCTTCCCGCCGACATCATTCCCACGGACATTATTCCGACCAACGTCGTGCCCACCGAAGTCCTTCCTACAGATATCATCCCCACGATCCTTCCCACCGATATCATTCCCACCGACATCATCCCTACGGATATTATCCCCAGCAATATCCTCCCAACCAATATCATTCCCACAGATATCATCCCTACCAACGTGGTACCCACCGAAATCCTCCCAACAGATATCATACCCACAATCCTACCCTCGGACATCATCCCTACCGATATACTTCCCACCAACATCCCCACGGATATTATCCCCAGCAATATCCTCCCGACCAATATCATTCCCACGGACATTATCCCTACAGACATTATTCCGACCAATGTCGTACCCACCGAAATCCTCCCTACAAATATCATCCCTACGATCCTTCCGACGGATATCATTCCCACCGATATCATACCTACCAACGTCGTGCCCACGGAAATTCTCCCTACAGATATCATACCAACAATCCTTCCCACGGAAATCATTCCCACCGATATCATACCTACCAACGTGTTACCCACCGAGATCCTCCCTACAGATATTATACCCACAATCCTTCCCACGGACATCATCCCCACAGATATTATACCTACCAACGTCGTGCCTACGGAAATCATCCCTTCAAATATACCCACGATCCTTCCCACGGATATCATCCCCACGGACATTATCCCAACCAACGTCGTGCCTACCGAGATCCTCCCGACAAATATCATTCCAACGATCCTTCCCACAGATATTCTCCCTACAAATGTCATCCCCCCAATCCTTCCTACGGATATCATCCCCACAGATATCCTCCCGACTAATATTGTTCCCACCGATATTATCCCCACCGTTGTCCCCACGGAAATCATTCCTACCAACGTTCTCCCCACAGATATCCTCCCAACCGATATACTTCCAACCGTTGTCCCCACGGACATCATCCCCACCAATATACTCCCCACCGAAATACTCCCAACCGATGTCATCCCCACCGTTCTCCCCACCAACGTCCTCCCAACTGAGCTTCCTACTATCCTTCCAACCGAGCTCCCTACCATTCTCCCATCAATCGTCCTTCCGACTCTCCTCCCCCCGATCAGCCTCCCGCCAATCATACCCCCAGCCCCCGCACCTTCAGCATCCTTACCGTACGGCTGCGCCGATCTCCTCTGTGTCAGTCTTTCGCTCGCAGCTCTCGGCGGCCTCCTACAAACGCCCACCGCTCTCCCCACTGATATAGTCCCGCTCCCAACCGACGTCCTCCCCACGAACATCCTCCCGACGAATATCATCCCCACCATCCTCCCTACCGCTCTCCCGCCCAATATCATCCCCACCGAGACCCCACCAATCCTCCAAACCGTCCTCCCCACCGAGGTCCCACCAATCCTCCAAACCGTCCTCCCCACGGAAATCGTCCCCACCGTCCTCCCAACAATCCTCCCGACAATCCTTCCGACAATCCTCCCAACCAATATCGTCCCCACCCTCCTCCCGACAATCCTCCCAACCATCCTCCCAACCATCCTCCCCGCAACCCTCCCCATCGCCCTGCCCCCTCTCCTAGGTGGCGGCGGCGGCGCCGCCAACCCAACGCCCACACCAGCGCCCACCCCAATACAAACCCTCCCCGCCACCCTCCCCACCACCGCCCCCCTCCCCTACAACTGCCCCGACCTCGCCTGCGTAACCCTCCAACTATCCCTCCAGCAATCCATCGCCCTCCAAGCCTCTCTCTCGCTGGCCGCAAATATACTCCCTCTATCCAACATCAATGCCAACCCCGTGCCTACACCTACACCTACTCTTAATCCCGCCCCAGTGGTCCTCACGACAATCGTCCCGCCGCCACCACCACTCACGACCGTAATCGCGCCCAGCACGCTGATCACAGTCACGAGACCCCTTGCGCCGGTTACGAGCGCGGTGGCGCCGGTCGTTACGGTCCTGCAGCAACAGCAGCAGCCGACGGTTACGATCAAGACTGGTTTCAGCACGGTGGTTGTGACGGCGGCGGTGGGGGTTGTGACGGGGGCGGTTGGTGCGGTTGGGGGGGCGCTTGGGGGGATTCCTTGAGTTTTTCGGGGGAGGGGGAGGGGGGGGGGTGTTTCGCTTGAGTCATTGTTTTTGTTATATATGTACGCGGTTTTTTGATGGGTGAGAGGGAGGGAGATGGGTGGGGGGGAAGGGGGGGGGAATATGCAAAGGTGTTTTGAGCAATGGAACGAATGATTTTGGGCGTTTTTGTTTTTGCGGATTTGACGGTTATGTTATGGGTTTCAGGTAGTTTCTAATTGGATAATTTAATGAGAGCAACTTGATCACATCACTGTTAGTCGCACAGCTTTATTCTCTGTTATGCTAGAGGAGGACTCTGACGCTTAATGATCAGGATATGCTCAAGAGATGAGACTGTGCCGGGTAAGCTTCTAGGATCTGGTGTTCAAATGAGAGCAGTATTAGTGAGGTTATGGTTGCCGTAGAATGTTGATGAAGTTGAACGTTTAACCATCATGAAATTTCATTAACATGAAGAACACTGGCAAAAGATCAAGCTCATATCGAAAGCGTCACCCGCCAACGCCGCGCTGTGGGTATCATAACCCCCCATCACATCGACATCGTGCCGCCAGATATGCCATGATTATACAATCGGCCCAGTCGTCATACATAACCCCTGTGAAATCGGTCAAAAGAACACCACAATCTCGCCTCTGTCGTTCCTCTTCAACCTCAATGCCTTGAATAGCTCCTTCTCCTCATCCCCTTTCTCGAGACCTAGCCCCTCCTCTCCTCTTTCACGGTGATATCTTTTCAGCGCCTTGTGTAAGCTATAGCCCTGCTCGCTGTCGGGACCCTTTGTTACGAACGACGTAAATAACTCTGCTCTGGTCTTGAAGAGTACGAGTTGTTGCTTGGAGTCATCGGCATGGGGTTGGGTATGGTATTCAATGGCCTTGCGCTTGGGGCGATCGTGGTGGCTGTGTTGGCTATGCCGATCTGACTCGTGGTGTGAGCGTTGCTGCTTGCGCGGTCGCGACTCGTCTGAGCTCCGCCTTTTGCGGACCCTCACCAGGACAGATCCGGCTTTCCGGCCCCGGTCTTTCTCCTTGACAGGCGGTTTTATTGTCTTCCGCTTGACTGGGCTGGGTGGATCGTGGTCACCGTTCGAGAGCTCAGATCTCGGTTCAAATTTGGATTTTGTAAGCAGGCGGCCGAGACCGCCTGTGAGACCCGAGTGCAGTATGGCCGGTGGTGCGTCCTCCATGATGTCGTCTATTTCAGGGTTGGAAGGCCGAGCTGCAGCGACTTCTAGCTCTTCGGCGTGGACACGCTTGCGCTTCTTGTCCGTCGATCTCCTTTCCGAGTCCTCCATATTGTACAGCGAGTCTGCACTCGGGTTGTGCCTGTGTAGGGATTTTGGTGCTGGCGTAAAGTATTCGACCTTGGGCTTCTCTTTCGTAACGGGTACTGGCTCAGCACCGTACGTGAAGCCATATCTCTCGTACGCTTCGTCGTCAATCCCCAGCCCTGCAGCACGACTGCCTTTGCCAACGATCGATGAGGATTTCTCCACTATCTTCACAGACTCTTTGGTGACTTCAAGAGAAGTCTTCGAGGCATTAGGGCTGTCAGCCGGGACGAGGAAGTCGAAGACATTGATAGGTTGGTTCTGTGCAGGAGGTACAGCGGAGGGTGGGGTCGGAGCAGCAGGGGGGACATCGACAATGGAGATAGCATTTCCGGTGTCTTCATCTGAAGCATCTTCTATGTAGGCTTTGCGCGGCGTCTGCGATGTAGGCTCTGAAATCTTAACCGACTTCTTGGCTTGTTTCGCGGGCTTCTCCTTATACAACGCTCCTTGGTACTTCTGCTCTTCCGACACGCAAGACTATTTAGGCGAGACGGGTTAGCTCTTCTTATTGCGACTCTAAGCCAGGCGCGAAGGAGCTGTATTGTAGGCTGTGCGACGGGATAAACGTACGGTATGAGACCTGAAGTCTGTTCCGCGAAAGTGCGTCATGCAATCCAAGCAAGTAAATGATGAACCTTGACATTGTCGGTGATGAGCGTCGAGCTTCTTTTTGGTGAGGATATCTCCGCAAGCCTGCAATATGTAACAAGGTTAGCAGGAGTAGTGATCGAGGATATCTCGAGCAAGAGGAAAGACTACCTCGCAGGAAAAGGAAACCATTGCGGTGATTGAGCAGCAGCGCCGCTACTCTGGCAAGCAAGGTATGACTTATGAGGCGATACAATAACGTTGATACGTTGGAGAGAAAGAGCGTTGAAAGGAGGATGGTGGCAGCAGGTGGACGTGGGTGTTGGTATATCCAGGCGATACGCAAGGGTTGGTGGTTTGGTTTTACTGTTTACTATTTTTGTGTGTCTGTTCGCCGAGGAACCCCTTTCTTGGCGCTCAGTTGCCTAACAATAGATAAGTCACGTGATTGCCAGAAGCGCTTTCATCTCCAAAATAGATTCAACAAGTATCAGATTGATTGGCCCTGCTACCAGGACATGAAGCAAACGTGAGAATCTTATGTTTGACCCTGCTCTTGTTCATCTTTTGAAGAACTCGTGTCGCTTCGAATGCCAATCATCCAAGCAATTTGCCTGGTCATCCTTGCCTTATTACAAGACATGGCTAACATAGATCTACTTTGTGCATCTATAGCATAGCCAACTGTTGGACTCCAAGGGACGACTACTAAAGTGAAAAAAATGGCCTTGACCTTGTCCATGCCTGGTAGTCTTCTGACTTATCGAGGCCCTTCAACCGGCGCCTCTCATCCAGCTCTCTCCAAAACACAAATCACGACAACAGGCGAGATGAACGTCTCCATGGATATATAAGAAGATTATAGATTGGCATTGCTTTTCTTCCCCTGGCGGCAAGTCCCTGCGGCTACGGAGAAGGTTTATAGTCCAGGAGAAGAGCTGCTTCCCGAGGGTGCGGTAGGTTTAATTCAAAGCTATATAGTGTAGATAGACCAGATAGTCTCGCTCCTTATCATCATCCACAGCTTTTAGGTGCATTAAAGATCCTTTGTGTGGACGTAAACTATTCACATTTCTCATTACTCCCTCTTCAGGAGTCCTCTTGTAGGACAGAGATTTCACCTTAATTAAAAAAATGTGTATCAGACAGATGCCTCTTACTTCACGGGGAGACTCGCCCGCTCTGTCCATTCTTGATCTGCATTCCGGTTCTTCATCCAAGGCTCCAGTCTCGAATTGGTATGAGTCATGGAAAGGTGGCCAGTGACAGTCTCCGCTTCCGCTCAAAGTTTTCGCGGACGTTTATAGGTGATTTCTCAAGCTTCTCTGCTCTATACCATCCTGCACAGCTATATGGATCAGGGTGTCTTTGTCAAGGAGTGGGGATAGCCCACACTATCTGCCAAACTTTAGCCACCGCTCGTTGCTGGCTTTACCCTACAAGGAAGACCCTCGCTTGGCCCAGAAAGTGTAAGCTGATAGGCTCTCTCCCCGTCCACCGTGTTGGGCTTGCTTGGGGATCGTCGATCAATCTCTTTGTACATGACCTCCACGTCGAAAGTCTGTAGCGCAAGTATCATTGCAATTTTCATTTCCATCATTGTAAGCTCTTGTCCGATGCAATTCCTGGGCCCATATTCGAATGGCCGCCATGCACCCTTGACAGGATAAAGAGGGTCCTCTGGTCCTACAAGCCAATGGTCTGGAAGAAAGGCTTCAGGCTGAGGCCAATAGCTCTTGTCTCGGTGTAAAGGCTGGGAGACAGCCCAGACAAGGAAGCCGTCCGTTGGAAATAGACGGCCTTCAGCGTATCTTTACCAAACCCTGCCGTCTCAGATGTAAGAATTGGGTTCTTCTCACAAAGAGTTTGGCTAGAAAGATCGTCAACAGAGTGCACAAAAGAACTCCGGCGGTATACGCCAGAGCCGAAGAGAGCTGAAGGGTCGCGCGGGACATGGTGATTTGGTGCTGGAGCCTTGAGGACAAGTCTAGACTGAATACCGTGACAATGGAAGATAGGTAACGTTAACAAAGTAGATGCCGCTGCTGTCAATCAAGCTACCACAGAGAAGAGCATTTCTAAAATTTACTTCTATACCCGCTGGAACTGATTTCGAATCATAAAGGATCCCAATCCTTACCAAGGGAAGGAAAACGCGTAAAATATCATCACGTGATCTTTGTAAACTACGTGACCTGGGAATCTGATATGCAGGATGTCAATGAATTATAAAGAATTATAACAGCCTTGTATTACCTAGTATCGAGATGTCTGCGAAGAGTGAATAATAACATCCCCTAAATACTCTGGACTGGGGCTTCCTAATGTCGAACATTTTACCTCTCCCCCGTAACTTCTTCAATATCCTACAATACCTCCCCATTAAATAACTTACACTCCACTCACCGCTCGGTAAGATCTCACTACCCCTCACTATACACCTGAACCTCTCTCTTACCTCCTCCCTCCGCCCCCACTCCAGCACCATCTCCCTCTCCCTCTCCCTCTCCCTCTCCATCTCCATCTCGACGCCGCCCCCGCGGTTTCGGCTTCCTCTCGCCGGGCGCGTGCCACGAAATAGGCTTACAACGCCTCCGTATTTCCTCCTGCACATCCGCCTTCGCATAAATCTAGCTCATACGGACTTGCTCGCCGAACTGGTCGGCCAGCTGTCCTGTCCGGTTACATGGACGTGATGCGCACGATCGGAGGTATCTGAGATGAATGAGCGGGATTGCTCGCGGGTGAAATGAGCGCCGATGGAAATTGGTTGCTGGATTTGGGGGAGATATTAGCGTTGGAGATGTTGGGGGTAGGGTCCATGTTGTGGATAGATAGAAGGATTTGGCTGAGTCTGTGGGTATAGGTATAAATTCTGTAAGGCAGGACCTAGGAATTGGATTTGAATGATACTTCCATGAATATGTGACCTCGCCTGTATGATGGTGGAGATAGAGATAGGTTGAGACAAAGAAAGATGAAGGGTTGTCTATTACAGTTTTATTCTCACAAGACATGTGCTGTGAGTCACGGACGAGCAAAGAGAAGAGGGCAAGCAGAAATAGCCTCTCCCGAAATGAGTTTTGAACCAAATAGAGAGACATTGGAATTCGGAAAAGTGAAAAGAAACAGCTTTTGAAAAAATCGATAGGGCATTCAACAGAGGTTGAGGTAGAAGAGAAGACTGGAGTTGCAAGACCTTGGAAACTTGCAGGCAAAGGCTGATCTGTATTTACCCTTTGACTTATGGTAGCGCGTCTACAGTACCATTCACGCCGCCATCCGTTGAAGCCCCATTAGTGCTCTGGAACCCTTTAGGTTCTTTGACGTAGTCCAACCATCCGAATATGTCTTTCATCTTCCCCTGTTGTATTGACTTCAGTGTGCTCAAAAGCTTCGCACACGCTGGTCCAGGATCATCGCTTCCACCTTGATATGTAAATTTGTCGTTCCTCGACCTCATAGTGATGGACTTGATTGGTACCAGTGCAGCAGCCGTGCCAGCGGCCATGATCTCGGTGAAAGTCGATATCTCATCGTACTTTATCGGCCGACATTCGACCTTCCACCCAAATGACTTCGCGATCTCGCAAACGCTGTCGGAAGTGACGCTTTTGATTACACTTTTGCTGTCTGGCACAACCACTGTATATTTTTCTCCCTCTTTGTGCACTCCAACGAAGCCGGACGTTGAGAACTCGTCAACCTCAGTCTTTGTCTTACTATCTAAGTGCAGTGTGATACCGAAACCGTCTTTTTTTGCTCTTTCACTCCATTTCAGGACAGGCCCATAGTTTCCTCCTAATTTGGCCGATCCCGTTCCTTCCGGCGCAGCTCGGTCGAACTCTTCAAGGATCAAGGCGTCAACAGCATGGACACCATGGAACACGCCGACCGGGACCACATAGACAACGAAAGTATACTCGTCAGGCGGGGTCAGTCCGAGGTGCGGGGAGCTTCCGAATGCCAGGGGTCGAATGTACATAGAAGCACCCGTGTTCTGAGGGGGGACGTGTTCGGCATTGAGTCCTACTGCTAGGTGGCAGCACTTGACGAAATGGGCCTCTGGCACAGGGGGGATGGCGACAAATCCGGCAGAGTGAACCATACGTTTCGCGTTGGACATTGTGCGGAAAATGGCTATTTGGTCGTCTGGTGTTCTGAACGCTTTGATGCCCTCAAATGCTTGCTCGCCATAGTTCAAAGCAGGTGACAAGCCGTGTATGCGGAGGTAAGGATCCTTGACGAAGTGAGGTTCGCTCCATTCGCCGGTCTCAACGCTGTAGTGAGATTCGATATGGCCATTGACTGCGCAAGTCGTAAGCTTGGAGTATATGTAGGTACTGCGTGTTGAAACATGCCTTCACGAACTTTAAAGCCAATGTTGTCCCAATCTGCATAGCTGTCAGCAATGACTCTGAGGCTTGGAGCGGTGTTACAGTACCGATGGTGTCTGCAGGCGGCGGAGGAAACGGCATTATGGGGCTTTCCAGAGGCGAGTTGTTTGATATTCTTGAGTGCCTAGTACCGTGAGGCGAGAGGAAAGCAAGAAGGAGAAGTGAGGAGGATGACTCAGTGTTTGTTGACTGTACGGCAGCGGCGATGTCGGCGAACTTTGCCTTGGCCCTGCATAAGCGCATAAATATTTCAGCCCTACAGAATTGTGAAAGTTCGTCTATGTTGTTCCTGCGTATTTGCCTCATTCTCTTACATCCGTGAAGCATACGAACGAGCTATGAGCTCTTGAACAAATTCTAATGGAACAACGTGATCTCAACTAGAGACTCGATACCGTTCTGACCCCCCTTCGTTTCCCCTCGTCTTGGGCGCCAAATGCCTACTCCTGGCACGGTACCAAACAGGCGCTTCCTCCTCCTGCTCATTGCAGCCGTCGGCCTTGTCTCGCTCCTCAGTTGGACGTTCTCTGGTCCGAGGAACCTAAATGCGACCTTGAGCTCAGTCCCGATACACCAGGTTACTGTGGACGATGATGTGCTGAAAGGGGATGCAATCATGGGCAAGATTGGGAACGAGACAGTGAAAGCAGAGTTAGGGAGAGCTGCCTGGAAATTGTTCCATACGACCATGGCAAAATTCCCGGACAAGCCTACCCAGGACGAGCAGACGGCGCTCTTTTCGTACATTCATCTCTTTGCACGGCTTTATCCGTGGTAAGTTATGGAATTGAGAAAACCCGCCTCGCTGATATTTGTTCCAAGCGGCGAATGTGCTGGCCACTTCCGTCAGATCCTCAACAAATTTCCCCCGCAAGTCTCGTCGCGCTCATCCGCCGCAGCGTGGGCATGCCATGTTCACAACGAGGTCAACAAGTCTCTACAGAAAGAGCTCTTCGATTGCTCCAACATTGGAGACTTTTACGATTGTGGGTGTGCTGAGGAAGATGAGAAGAGGGAGAAGAAAAACACGAAGGTGACGAAGACGGATAGGATAGACCTACAGGTCGAGAAATTGGGGTAATGACCACCCCCTTAAAGTGCCGCCTAGATGCTGATGCTCTTGCTTCCGTAAGACCCACTAAGGGAGGTTGACCGTCTAGCCGGGATTAGCATTTTGGAAATTTTTGCGGATATCCATTGCATATATGACAGCTCGATTACAGTGAAGCCCTTCAACACTAGCTTGGAAGACTTTTGCCGTTGAGGTGAAAAGCATATGAAGCCTGAGCTCGGCTTAAGTGAGGAACTTTCACAACCATCGCTATCGGCTCCTTGGTTAATTACGTAGGAGAGACTTGCATTCTCGTAACTCAAGCTTGTGGTAGCAGAGATAGCAGTACAAGCTACGGTATCGAAATCCCTTTGGAGACGTGCGATGAAAATGCTAAGAGTAATTTCTCACTGTCCAATGCATCAACAATCAGCCATCGTGTTATAAAGATCACTGCAACGACTGTTATCTTCGTTACTATCAAAACTTGACGGCATGTCAACTACAGGATACTTCAGGTACAACTCCGCACGGTTTTCTGATAATTGCTCGTGCATTTACTAACACCATGCTCAGCCCTTTCACCGGGCCCATTTTTGAGATCCTTGCTGGGCCTGAGCAGACACGTTTCGTTGCTCATGCAGGCATGCTTGAGAAGTCAGAGAAGCTCAAGGCTGTTACCCGTGGAAATTGGAAAGACAGTTCAGAATGCAAGATCGTGCTGGAGGACTGGGATCCCAAGACTGTTGGCCGACTACTTGAGTGGCTCTATACAGGCGATTATGAGAGCCCCTCTCCAGCAAAGGCGCCACAATCAGAGGCGGAGTTTTCGGAAACCCGCATCTCGAAGACAAGAGTGCCCTCTAAGCGTGGCCTGGAGTCACCTTCGAGCACACCAAAGAAGATCGAAAGCGCAAAAGGGTCTAATCGCCCGCTAACATCCCTCGAAAATATCTATTTCGACGAAGCGAAACCGAAAGCGAAATCCATACGTCTAGATACTAAAGACTTCGAGCCGTGGGCAATAGAGTTCGAGCAAAATTCCAGCAATCTCAACTTCGAAACCCCCTTACTCGCGCACGCAAAGCTCTACGCCCGAGCAGATTACATGCTCCTGCCCGCTCTCCAGGCCCAAGCTTTCCACCGTCTGAAGGCTGTGTTGATGGTCATCAGTCCGTCTACTTACACCTTTTACTCAGCCTTCAGAGATACCAAACCACCCAAAACCACCCATTGCGAACTTACCTGTGATCGGCAATCTCCTCACACTGATTCAGTACGTGTACGCAAATACCACCAGACTTGAGAGCAAGGAGGAGCCCTTGCGGAAACTGATCAGCACCTTCATCGTACTTAACTACGACCAATTCAGTGATGATGGAGGATTGGTGCAGACGTTCATGGAGCAGGGTGGAGACTTCCATGGGGATGTCCATGATAAGATGCGAAGGCACCTGATCGCCTTAAAGGAAGAGTTGAAGGCTTTACAAAAGGAAATGTATCACATGGAGGATGGGTATCTAGACTGAGTGTCAGGTCTCTACCCGCCACCTTTATTTCAATACCTTTCCACTACATACATCACGTCCAACAGTTCAATCGAAAGCAAATCCCTTGGGTTCTGCACTTCAAAGCCTCCAGCAACCATTTGAATTCCTAGCTCTCAATATTTTAATGATCACTCTAAGAAATACGTACTGAAGGGCAAGTCGTTCGCCATTGTGCTTTACCTCCCAATCCCGCTCCCTCCATCATTCGCACACCCTGAGCTCTATACCAAGCAGCAAGACCGTCTTGTATGATTATCCAACGCCTCACTAAAGGTCCATTCGTGGTCAATTCCCAGTCTCCCCTGGATCTTCCCGCGCACCATCACGTCTTGACTTCGAAGGGAACGAAAAGAAAAGCCCCTTCTCACAAACCCGAAAACCATCGATCCTTCAAACCCTCCCCCTCTCCCCCATCCCCCCTTCTTATTCCTTTACCTTTCTAGCACCTAAAATAATTGAGACGGACATATCGATCTCAAAAGCCAACCCACCGCACGGCAACTATCGCCCGGATTGCAAGAAATCAACTAGCTCAGCAAGCACGTATTCAACCTCGCCGCTCAGGAAAAAAATAAAAATGAAAAAGAAAAGGAAAGAATTGGAGAGAAGGATGACGCCATCCTCGTCCCCATCCATCACCTCAACCTCCGGCCCGTCCTTGCCAAAAGCGCGCGCGTTGCAAGCTCTTACCTACCTACCTACCTACCTACCTACGTTATATTCAAGATGCTTAATTAATTGAAAGTCTTCGTACCTTCATTTCCAACTGCCTAACAGCATGAGCACAATAGGACAAGGCCAGGTAAGATGGGTATCCAGTCTCCACTCCCCATTCTCCACCATAAAGCAAACCAAGCCACATCCTTCGGGAAGCAGGGAGGGAACGATTGACAAAGATAGAGCAGGTCTTGTTTTACCTACTGACTTACCGATTTGTGTGTATGTGTGTGTCAATTAGGCTGCATCGGTAGAAGAAGGGAAAGAAAGGGGGGGGGAGAGAGGAAGGGGGAAGGCGGAGGGTTGGTGAAGGATTGATGAATATATCTCATGGGGTATCTATCTGACGGTAGGTAATTTGCTAAATGCGGCCCTTGGATCGGTGTAGGCCACTGAATAAGTACTGCTTCGAGCGCTCGACTTCAAATGCATAGTTTTGTGAAGCATCAAGCCACTACGCACCACCGACCGTGAAACATAGACCATATTCTGCACCGCTCTGCACGAAAACCTCCACTTTCTCGCATCATCAACTCAGCCGATCATCCGAGACCCCCTTGCGTTCCCTCACCGCGCCCAAAATCTGCTCCAACATGGTCTTCTGATCCCGCTGCTCCTTTTCCATCCGCTCAATCCGCGACATAATGACCTGCCCGCTCTGCGCCTTCGGTCCTCCCAGCATGCCGCCGCTTGCTGGAGTATCGGATATCCCAGCCGGCGGCGCAGACATGGATGCGGTAGGAGCGTTGTTGCGTTGAGAGCGTAGGCGGGACGGAGTGGTGTTGGCTTGGTGGTTGGGGTATGGTGGGAGGGCGCGAGAAGAGTCATCGTCTGCGTTGTGAAAAGGGAGGAAATGGTCAGCGGGGCCGCTTGCGGTGGGGCGCCGTGGATAGGGGTTGGGCGCGGAATTATAACCTCCGTATCGTGGATGATTATTACTGCCCATATGTGCTGGCTGGGAATGGTTTTGGTTGAAGTCATTGAGGAGTTGTCGGCCGGCTTGCGAAACGGGTTGATGCGAGGTGTGCGATAGACTAGGCGTCTGTAGCTGAGGGTCAAGCGTTGAATTCGCGGTAGTCGGCAGTGCGGGAGCAGTTCTCTTTCGTTTCTTGGACTTCTTGCTCATCACTTCGTCGCCGTCTTCCAGCCAAGCCCACCTCCCGTTCGTACTGGGACCGGGAAACACGCCGTTCGGATCTTCAAATGGCTGCTCCTCCGGCTGACCAGTAGCCGATTCGGCCAGATCCTTCTGAGTCTTGTACTTCTTCCTCGCATTGTAAATGTCCCTCGTCAACACTTTGATATCCGGCCAGAGCGTCCTCAGTTCCTCCAATGTCTCGGCCGGGCTCCGACCGGCATCGTACATTTCATTCACCTTATTCACCTGCTCATCCGTCATGCGCCTCAGCGTAGGATGCGCGCTCAAGTCCTCCGAAGGACCATGATTGTGTTCAGCCACTTCCGTCTCGACCTTCCAGACCCCATCTCTCTTCACATTCGCCAGCATCTTGAACTGGCATCCCAGCAGACGACTCTCGCCCCGCTTGCGCTTTCGTTGTTCGGGTGTGAGGTTGCGCCGATTCTCATACGTGCCTCCTCGGTCGCATTTCAGCCAAAGGCGATTAAATCGCGAGCGGGCGATGACTACTGCGAAGCCTTGGTGAGCAGCCCAGTCTTTGCAGCCGGCGAGCAGCTCTTCGCGGGAACTGAACTCGCTAGGGGGCATTGGTGCTAGGGAGCGCGGTGGGGGCGGTGAGGCTCCAGGAGAGATGGGCATGCGCTCTCTCTCAGGAGTGCCGGGACGTAACACACCGAACATGGTGCTGGGCCCGTTAGAAGGTACAGCTTCTGGAAAGTGAGGGCGATACCGAGAGCGATGTTGACGATTTGCCTGTCTTGAGTTGGACGGTGTGTGCGGAGTAAGAGTGTGTGTGTACTTCGTAAGTTCAAGTGTCGTCGGAATAAAGACGGAATTACGGAACACAGAAATTTGAGTGGGCTCACGTGACTTCTCCTACAATCTGGCAACATACAATGACTGAGCCAGCGTCGGCCGACAGGCTTCGCAGCCTATTTGCTATATTGAATAATGTGGTTCTTCCTAAGGCACCATACATGACTGGAATATACCGCACGATTGACCCAAGCAGCCCTTCCGGTTTTGCATTCTACAGTGACTTGAAAAGCTTTCCAGCACCATAAGGACCTAACAAGGAGACTCGTCCTTGTCGAGCTTTATGCTCCCCTCATATTTACCAGTGTAATAGCAGATGTCCGTATTCCCGCCCATTCAAGCAATCCGGAGTTCTCAATGTAGAAATGGAGGCATGGAGAAACGGTAGACACAATGGAAATTGCAGGCGTGATTATTATATCAGCAAGGCAAAGAAGGTGAATTTTGGTTAGCCACCAGTGGAGCAGTGACGACAGCTTAAAGCCATGCAATATGCCCGCATATCATGTTGCTACAGCTGTCAAGTAGCAAGTTTTCTTCCGCAGTATTTTCCGAGCAACTTCCATGCAACTCCCACGCTCAAGCATGCATATGCAAACGATGCGGCTACGACCACTCATTAGACCTATACGGATTTCACTCAATCCTCGGAGGGCTCCTCGAAGGCTTCTGGCTCGAATGCTTGTGGCTCTGTGAGGGACTTGCACTCGATCTGTCCTCATTCAGCAAACAATTTTCACACCCACACCGCATACGATACTTACGATCTCCGCCTCTCTCCTTCCTTCCTAAACCCCTCAATGATCCTCAGCATTTCTTTCCGTCCCTGTGAAGCATCCACACTCTTCCCTCCCATGCTCATACTAACCTTCTCCTTCGCATGCGCCATCAACAGCTTCCTCAACAGCAAATGTCTCATCTGTATGCAGACAAATACCCCACAATCACTGCTATTCTCCTGCTGCGGGGAATCCGCCAGATCGATGAATTGGAGCTGTCTTCCTAATAACTGGCCAATCTTTCTCGCCGCCAGTGCAGCTTCGTTTCTATTTGCGGGATTGAGGCTGTCATAGTGGAATGCGACGCCATCAACAATGCTCACAAGGAGGAGTGACCAGTGGGAGCCGCCTTCGGCGATTGAGGGGTTGCGGCAGTCGTTGATGGGGAGGAAGATGTGGGTTGTGCGTGAGAAGTTTGGGAGAGCTTCTTTGAGCGTGAGGGGGTCGGGGGTCTGCATGAGCATGAAGGACATGGATGGGCGGAGGAGGACGATGTGGGCGTTTTTGTATTGATTGAGGTATTCGCGTTCGAGGTACCTGTAGACACCGTGAGCCCCCACCAACACAGCCGCCCTTTTGGTGAAGCCGTATAGTCCTAAGACGACCCTAATCCCGATGACGGACGTACTCTTCCCAAAATGATATGCTCTGCACGATCCATTAGCCCATGCCCAGTTCTAGCAAGTGTAACCCCCCATACATACATTATCCGTCAACCAATCATTCTTCAGCGTATCAATATCCTCTTTCATCACTATGCACTCTCAGCCCCAGGCCTCTAAAAAAGAAAATCTGTACACGGACGCACACACATCGTATATCGTAGTCTATTGTCCACCACCACCACCAATCAGCCATTGCGGTCGGTAGGTAAGGCGGGTGTCAGGCAGGTGCAGACTCACAGCTCAAGTACGGAGCGTCTGGGCCAAGCTAAGATGCAATGCATTAGCATTCAAAACTACTCCTTTGCTGCAGTGCAGCCGCGTCAACTTTGTTTGTATGCAGCGGTCCGTACCGTCTCGCCAAAGCGCCGACTGACTCGACCCTTGAATGGGTGGAAGCCGGATTCTCGCATTCTCCTGCAGACTCGAGCTGTGTGGTGATTCGGCTCTGTCTCGTAGACACTTGCTTGCTCGCGGTGGCGGTAGGCTTTAAAGTGGTGGGCACTCAAATCTCCCAGTTTGCGGGTTTGATGTCTTGCTTTCAATGGGGGGAATTTCAACGGCAAGGTTGCTGCAAGATGTATAGATTCGCAATTCGTCGAACTCAGACTACCCAGTATACTGCAGAGTCATCACTGCCTGGCGTACTCTCGAGGCTCTGCACATTACGTCGCCATTGAACTGGCGAAGATGAAGTTGGAATTGAAGCTTTTCGAGTCCGCCCGCCGCGCCTTGCCGAACCCGGCGAGCTTGCTTTTTTCGTCTTTACCTCTTTTCTATCTACGCAGTCGAATAGTTTCTTAGTAAGACGTCTTATTCTCATGCACAATGCTATATATCATCTACATGAAGTTATATGGGTTCAAAGGGTATAGTAATCCGTGGATGATGAAAGGCCACAAGCTGTTCGAATTCATCAAGGTTCCTGAGGGCTTCACTATTTCGTCTTTCCCTGCTGCTATACATTACAAGCTATAACCCTACAAGCAGCAGATACTTAGCCCAAACACCGCGGACATCACTCCATCTAGAACATATCATCCTCTCCATCCATGTCCATGTCCCCGTCTCCAGACTCGATGAAAACGAGACGGGTGCCTTCCGCAGCCGTTTGCCATACCTGCAAAGCTTCCTGTCAGCAACGTTTCCATCAGGGAAAGGGGAAAGGGTGGCTCACATCAAGCAAAGCATACTCATCCAACGCCTGGCTAAACTGATCCGCCGTAAAACCTTTTGCGATAATTCTTTCCCTAACCTTCTTAATGCTCAACTCTCCTCTAGTCCCGTCTCCAACAGCTGCCGCCCCGCTGTCCTTCATCGCTCTAATGAGATTGTAAATCTTGCTGCTTGGGCTTTGATCACTCGCTCCTCTCGAGTCGTTGTACAAGCTTGCTTTGCTGACTTCCACCAATCGTAAAGCCTCATCTACATCATCAGTGACGACCTGTGAGGAAAAACGTAGTCGGGCCAATGCTTGCGAGAGACGGAGGACACCTAAAAGGGTACGAGGTGAGGTGTGGGTGAAATGCTTCTTGCCACCTTCATCGCGCTTCTGCTGTTGCCGCATACGTACGTATGCACCAACCATGTACTCCGATACCTCCTTGGGCACCGTGGGCCGCCAACTTCGAGCTTGAGCAATGTACTGGCGGACTTCATGGGGAGTGAAGACGACGCCTGTGGTCTCTGGATGCTTGTTATTCATGTGAACATAGGTCACATGCTGCGCTAGCTCTTCGTCCGATTCGCGACTTGGCTGGTCCAGCATGAGGAAGAGGATATCAAATCGTGAAAGAAGTGCGGCGGGAAGGTTAATGTTGTCGACAGGTGAGATTCGTGGGTTGTAGCGGCCATAGAGGGGATTAGCTGCAGCAAGGATTGATGTCCGAGCATTGAGAGATGTTGTGATGCCAGCTTTTGATATCGAGATTGTCTGTTGTTCCATGACTTCGTGGATGGCTGTTCGGTCTCCATCATCCATCTTGTCGAATTCATCGATACAACAAATACCGTTGTCTGCCAAGACTAGAGCACCTCCTTCCAGCACCATCTCGTCCGTGACCGGATCTCGCATGACGGCTGCTGTCAAACCCACACCACTGCTTCCACGCCCGGTAGTATAAACGCCCCGAGGAGCGACTTTGGTGATGTACTTGAGAAGCTGAGATTTAGCCACACCAGGATCTCCCATAAGGCAGATGTTGATGTCTCCACGTATTCGCATTCCGTCGCCCATTTCTTTAGTGACGCCACCAATCAGGAGCAAGAGAAGCGCTTTCTTTACATCTTGATGACCATAGATTTCCGGAGCGATCGACCTCGAGAGGTACTCATACATGTGACCAGAATGCTTGTATTGCTCGATTCTTCGGAATGTCTTGGCATCAAAGACCAGGTCATCGTACGCTTTTTTATGTTGATTAACATGTTGAGCTTCGAGGTAGGTATCTGTCAGAAGGCCAGCACGAATAGCTTTGAAGCCTGTGTAAGGAGTAGGGAGGAAGATCCCTGCAACATCAATGACGTCGCCTGGGTTTATCTGTCTTGTCAAGGTTCCATGACAGTGAACAGTTAGTGTCCGAGGAATATGGCCAACAGGTACTTGATCAGCCATCTCCTGTATCTTGACTTCTTGAAACGGCAAGAACTTCGATGCTCGCGTTGACAGGAATAATTGACCCTTGGAGTTATTTTGCTGGCATTCTGGGGAGGGGCATTCGGTCATTGGGGTGAATTGCTTCGAGGTTACAGGCTGAAATATCTCGTAACCACATCGATCACAGGTGTACGCATTGACTTGAACGGAAGGTTTGACATCAGAAACCCTAGTCGTAATACCTCGAACAGTGATGAGATGGCCCAGATGCTCTCCTCGTACATTCCGGACAGCGAGAGCTTTTGTGTTTCTGTCGCTGTCCGATCCGGCAGGAGTGATTGGCTTAAAAACCAATGTATATCGTCGTGTAAGCTCAGCCGGAAATATGCCTTCAGGTTGCGCAGGGTCGAGCTCATTTTCTGCTGCCATCATCACGCTCTCGTTCCTCTTTTCGCGCTGCGACATGATGATATCGAGTACGTCGTCTTTGAACGAAATCTCCTTGGTTTCTTTCGGCATTACTTTATCCACCGCACGCGACAGAACATCGATGTAATGTTTCGCATTTCTTTCGATTGAGTCAACTAACCGTAAGGCCGTTCCCTCATCACTGAAGCTTTTCTCATACTTAAACCCCGTCATCAGTATCATTAGAGCACGCAATCAGAGGGCTCACTGACATTGTCCAAATCGTCTAATTCTATGGTCACTTCCCCTATCTGTCGATCTGCCACCTTCTGCAACATATCCATATATTTTCTCTTTGGCTCTTTCTGCCGCGCAGCATGCCGCGCAGCCTTGCCATCTGCCACGTCGTCCATGAAGTCGTACTCATCGCTTGTGCCATCTTCATCGATGTTAAGATCTTCAAATGCATCAGTCGCTGTGATGTCCAGGTCCGTTTGCGTGGATTTGTAGTTCAGTAGGAAGTCCTCGAAGGCGGCTGTAGTCCTTGTCAGTACTTCATGTCCAAAGGGTCGAGCAAAGGAAAGGGGCGCTTACCTTGCTGTGCAGCGTAGTCCACGGGCGATCGGAATGTAAGGAGCGCCATTACGCCAGCTAGAGGAAAATGATGGATTTGCTTATGAGAAGCAAAGGAAACTTATCTAATTCAGATATTTTGGCTTGCGGTGAAGCAATTCGAAGTGCTCGACGGAGGGTCAACGACTTTGGCGCGTGGGACGCGTCGTTTCGCGATCAATTAGCACATTTTCGGATTAGCGTTGCCGCAGTCCGGAATGTTTCCGCAGCTCGATTGGTGATTTGGCCTGCATCCTTTATCGCTTCTCACGCAGCTGCCATAGTCATCGCCCAATCACCCACGCCTCATTGGAAGCTATGGGATTGGACTGAAAGCCGGCCTGTCATCAGAATGGATCTACATGCTTATTGGGATGGAGGCTCGTAGGCTTTAAGATAAAGTGACGAGGTGGAATTTTTTTGATGGAGAAGGCGAGTATAAGGTTTATGGGTCGGAATAAGGGAGGGGGGGAGAATCGAAGGTCGACTCGAGGCGGTGCCTTCTTGTTAGCGGTAGTTGGTGGGGCAAAGGCTTGACGGAAGATGATTGGAGAGTTCTGGGTTGTACTGAAGGAGAAGCTCGAGTACGATATCCAAGGGTATTGAAGTTGGAGACGCGATAGAACAACATACATAGAACATACACCGTGGGGATGCTGGCATGTTCAAAAATGTCCGGCTAGATTACGAGAAAAGAATGGAATTGAGCAGTACAAATCAACGTCCTGAATCTTGTGAGACCCAGACGACTGACAAACCCCCCTTTTCCTCCCGCAAATCCCATGCACAAACAGTATACCGGCAACAAGCCTTTATGCCCACTGACCTGAGGAAGGCTGAAGAGGGAAAGGGTATCAGAATCCCATGGGGGAGGTCGAGGAGATGTAAGCCGTATAACTCGCGTCTCTGGCATCCACAGGAGAGCATCGTGAACTAATACGTGCATTCCTCCATGAAAATTCCTAGTATACCGAACCATCGGATCGAGTTCTCAGGCGGCAAAGTGCGGGATGTAGTTGTTCCAGTCCACCGTCTGAAATGCGTCGGCCGGCAAGGCTCGGAGACTCATGAATGCCAACACAATGATCGTGATCCGCCCAATAACATATGACAATGCCACAGCGACACCAGCTGGTGATATTATACTGTCAACTATCATCACATTTTCGAAATTTGTACGTATGTAGACGAGGTTGTCCGCTACGAGAACTAACAAGATAAATAGAGCTGGTAAAGCCGTCGTTGTCGCGGAGCAAACGTGCCAAGCAAGTCTCTCCTTCGCGGTTGGGAAGGGCGAGTTCCAAGCAAAGCAGTGGAGAGCTCCAAATCCGCAAGCAAACAGTCCGAATAGAATCGCCGGAACAGTCTCCGCTGCCCATCCTGGACCGTATTGATTTGAAGGACCCGAGCGCATTCCTACCACGCGACCGATAGGAGAAGCAGGCCCAGCTCCCTCTTCTGGGCCAATTGACTTGTCGGAATTTTGGTTTGGCTTGGTCTTGTCTGTGGCCGGCGTGGTTGTGTCTGTCGCAGACGCGGCTGCGTCTCTGGTCAGCGCCGTAGCTGATATTTCCAGAAACACAGGATATTCGACATTCTGTGGTTGGTTGAATGAAAATCCGTAAATGAAAACCGAACAGAACACAAAAGCGACAGTCATGATCTCAAGTGCTGTGGTTTGGTAATGCTGAATGGCACGGAAGAGTGTCTGGACCACGAACCAAAGGATTTGGATCACCGCGATAAGTTTGATAATCCAATCACTCTTCCCACGGCTTTTCAACTCATCTTCCGATACAGAAGGGCTATCAACGTCACCATTTTCGATAAGCAGCCGTAGATTTTCTAGGCTGCACTTCGATTCATAGCGTTGCGGCGTACGGGTCCAGAAGCCCCCTGCAGAAGCAAATTGCGTTTGTGTCAGCGTCCACTCCCGGTGTCCATGTTTGCGCAAGTGTTTCGATAGAGCTCGAGCTTCAAAGAAATTGTCAGCGGACGTGGCAAGAATGATCTCAGGCGCCATCGCAGCTAGCAGCATCCATCTCACTTTCCGAAAGATCAGATACCATCGGCCGTGGTTCTTCGGAACATCTAAATGTAAAGCAGACCAGGTGCAGATGAATATAGTAGCTAGGCAGCTCCAAAGAATGGACCAAGTCCCACGGCCGGACGGCTCAGGCGCCCAGCCGTGGATAAGCATTTCGTCTCTGGCCTGGACGTTAAGAACCCATGTTGCAATGACGATCAGAAGAGCAAGTGAACAGATCATCTTGTCGATTCAGCGAAGAGCGCAGCTGGAACAAGTATAGTCTAGCCTTGAAGGAGTGCGCTAGCGAAGAGGCTGATTGTCTTGACGCGTCAATGCGCCGATGGCAGGAGGTAGCAAGTTGCTGACTCGGAATGAATAGAGGCCTTCTGTCTTGTTGATTGATAGGGAATATGGTAGACGCAACATATTAATAATTCATGATAGAAATGATGATACGGGGCTACGTCGGGCGTTAAAGAGTGTGCACATCTTTCAGCCTTGCCCTGACACTGAGCCACGTTACTGACCACCAATGGGGACGCAAATCCATGCAAGCCCGCTTAGCTAATCGTTATCCATAGCGAGGGAAAGGCGCAGATAAGGGCTGTGTCAGTGCTTGGCTGCTGTGAAAATCTGCATCCGGCCCATCCGCACCCTCTCTTCCAGCCTGTTGATTCGTGGATTCAGTCTTTACAGGATTGTTGTATAATTGTAAATGATGGGACCCGAGGAGCCGCAATTCGACACCAAGGGTGGTGCCATCAGCGGGGAAGGCTATGGAGCCGAGGCCCTATGGATGCGCCAGCCTTTACAACATATGCAGCATGAGGTAATCTCCCTGCAGAAAATAAACAAAAAACAAAGCTACTCCATTGTACCGTACGTCCATATGTTGTACATCTGCAACGGTTTTTGAATCTAAACCGTTAAAACGATTACCCTTCCCCCAGGAGGCGGCACCCTCACCTTACAGATCGCCAATTAAGGGTCAATCACATCGTTGAACACGGTCAGCATCCATACTTACACCCCTGGCCCTCTGAGAATAGGAGCTATATATATATGACAGCTCTCATACGGTCACGTGGGTGATAGAGACGGTGAAGAGAGGATTGAAGGTGGTTTTAATCAAATGATGCCATGCAAAGAATTGCTTTCACAACGAGTAGTTCATGCTAGACCTTCGACACTAACGCTAATGAAATAAGCATATCGTGGAGGAAATCGACATCGTTTACTGTCTAGTAGAATTCCCACTGACCTTCCATTACAGTATATCAATATATGTATACTTTGTCTTTCATAGACAGACAGGATTTTGCATCGGTTTCCAAGAACATCATCATCGAATAGCATATACTCCTTGTTGACATCAGCAGACCCTCTGTTACAATACATGAACCATGAGTCAAATAACGATTTGTCGCCAAGAGTCATCCATGCCTCATTCACTCTGCAGCACCCCCATCGCTCCCTTCTTATCCTGTTCCCTCGCCCGCTCAAGCGGCGTCCGTCCCCTCACATCTCTTTTCTCCCTGTCCGCCCCATGCTCAAGCAACAACCCAACCACCTCCACATTCCCGCCATCTACCCCAAAATGCAGCACACTCCCCGCCCGCTCCGCCATCCTCTCATCTACGCAATATTCAAACCCCATCTCGTTGACATCTGCTCCTTTGCTCTCTAGCAAGCGGCGTAGAAGATGCATCCGTTCGTGCAGCGCAGCGAGGTGGAGGGCATCGCTCCCCTGTATCCTGGCGCCGGCGTTGAGGAGCAGAGTGATGATTTCCACAGAGGCGTCCACTGATGCAGATGTAGACGTAGAAAACTCGACGGCGCTGGCGAGCGGCGTGTAGATGTGCGCGTATAGTCCCAGATCCGGATTCGCGTTGTGGGAGAGCAGTTCTTTTACGTGGTCCACGTTCTGGCGCTTGATGGCGAGGATAAGGAAGGTGCCTAGTCTGTCTAGATTGATGTTGATGTTCAAGTTCCCGCTGGTGATGAGTGTCATCAAAGAAGGGAATGTGCTGCTGGAGAGCAGCGCTTCCCAGGCAGGATCCGAGAGGGGAGAAGCGCCTAGGGAGACTAGATGGGGGATGATAGTGATGCTGTTGTGAGTTATGGCCAAGGCGAGCTGTTGATTTAGCTGAGCTGCGTCAGGGCATTTGGTGGGATGTCCATCGAGAGCGAGTTGCAGTTGGGAAAGACTGTCGGTTTTGATGGCGGTAGCGATGTCCTCGGGGATGATGGGCGCTGTTTTTAGATGAGATGTTATATTGCATTTTACTCATGGATCGGAGATGTAATGTAGATGCATGGAAACAGGTACATCTGATGGTCGCGTTACACTCACCTTGTAGGCAAATGCCACCAACCGCTTCTACCTTCCTATGGATATCTCGGCATGCCCATGGATCAGCACTGAGTCCATAGAGAAACCAGCCTGATACGATGGCGTTACCAGCCGTGCCAGCTCCCATTTCCCACCTCACTGGCCCTACTGTTGTAACCCTAAATACTGCGTAAAGGAGCACCACTGGAAAGATCTCAATTCTTTGCAACTGTCGAGATTAGAAGGCTTGATGTTCTACACGTAGGTGTGCGTGTGTCAAGACAGAAGCTAAGTGCTCCATTGCCTGCCATGGGTGAACCAAGTCAGGGAAAAACCCCTCTGACTGTCTAAGTAAGAGGACTCAGCGTAGCCATAGACCACGCGATCAAGACCTTGAGGCCATGGAATTTAGGCGACAGCGACGCAGGATCACGCCACTAAGTCGTTAGCAAGGGCAATAATGTGATGGAGAACAAGAACAGTAGCAAGTGGGGTATCATGTGAGATAGCAAATTAAATAATAGCTGCAATCGAACATCAACCCCAGGGATATAACGACTATCTATAGACAGATACGTTCTATTGGTGGATCTTTGCCTATAAGATGAGTGTAACGCGACCATTAGGATGCACCCATTCCTATGGCTCTCCGAATATCCATAGGTGGAATGGAATGTCCATGGATGTTAATGACCCAGTGTGACATGCAACATGTTATCTTACATGCAGCGAGAGATTGAATGAAACGGTAAGCCTACTTTAGGAACAAGATAAACCAATGATTATTCTCCGCCCCCACACAGAACTCCATCTCTCTGGCACATCCCTCTTGTCTATGGATTGTATGGCGCATCTTCTTCACGGCAAGGTAACTAAGCTTGCAAGCAACATCATCTGACCGAAGTTGCTTTTGTGAATACGAATCCTTTCGTCTGACTCTGACGGACTATACTAAGAACGCTTGTCAGGGTCGGCATTCGGCTCTTCCATCCACATGTCTCAGGACATGTCCATGCACTGGCTATGCCAATCTGAATCCGTTCACGGCACCCAAGAATACGAGGCTTGAAACAGAGAAGAGGTTCAGCTTCAGCAATGTTGTCTTTGTGGAAACCTTTCATCAAACCGAAGCAATGGTCAGTACCATCAGCTGCGGCATTGCAGTGGCAAGTCAAATAAGACCTCAACACGATCATCCTGTAATTTTGTTCTGATACAGGGTAACGAGGCTAGATGGCGCAGACGTCCACCTTTGGACTCGTGGATTGAACCGAAAGGTAATGCTGCGGCAGGTCGAGAAAGTACTTTAAGCCTGGGCAAAAGCTCCATCTCTCAATATAGTAGGTTCGAGTTCAAAGCACATCTCAAAGGAGCTGACCATATTTCACGATCGTACTTTGTATTATTCATCCCGACAACGTCGTCACTGCTCTTCCTATCTTTGGCTGAAAAATGTATTCACGTTTGACGATAGTCGGAGTCACGTCACTCCTTGCGGGATTCATTCTTCTGATCCAAAGTTTAACGCAAGCGGTGCCTCTTGACAACAATTCTCCCTCCATTTCAAGTCTTTTCCCTAGGGAAGACAGTTCCGGTACGCCGTACGCACCCGGCACATGTTCCTTTCACTTGGACGAATGGCAGAACTGCGCCAATGATTCGAAGAATCTCTTCGCCAAATCACATTATACGACAACAACAAAGCCGTAATTGGTCAAAGGAACGTCGATCCAGCCACGAATCCACGTGGAGATCCTATCAACGACAGTGATCCCCTGCATTTCAAGAGCAAGTTGCCGTACGATATTGTCATCACGGGCGAGCATAAGAATAACTATGTGCAATTTGATTATGATGGCACGAACAGCCATTTCACGAGTCGCACTACTGACGGTCCGGCCAAGTGTAGTAATGGGGGCTGGGATCCGAGGGATGGGCCTATTTGCAGTTTGAGGTTCGGTAATCGAATAGTGGGACTATGGGTTAGTGTGTCTCATGATCCAGCCCCTGTTCCAGATGCATGCGCACATGCGGGGA